>SNQJ01S0038341.1:91706-116202 GCA_010110895.2 Picea sitchensis | reverse complement strand
TTTTTAATTTACATTATAATAATTAATAAAATTAATATTTATTTTTTATTTTGTTTTATTAATTTGTCTCGATATAATTTAAAGATGTCGATCACTCCCCAAAAAAATACTTATTTTCTCTATTTGAAAAAATCATCAAAATTTTTAAAACATTTTGCATCTGAACTGTGATGAATATGTATGTATGAGAACGTAATTCATTGAGTGGCAAATAGCTTTCTCATATTTAAATAAATATATTGTACCTTCCTTGCAAACTTGGTTTTCCCATATTTAAATGATGATATGAAATATGTGTTACTTCTTTGCAAACCCTAAACCCTTGGGCTGTTTCTTTATAGCAAGGAGTAATGACGGGCAAATTGAGTCGTGCAAAACATGCACTACAATTCAAGAAGTCACCAGCCTACAAAACGTGAAGGTAATTTATTGATAAAAATAAAGCGTGGAAAGAAGGAATGCTGTCTGTCCAGATCTACAGCTTGTCTATCCCGTAAATGTTTTCGTCTATGTAAGCGCCTTGGTCGTCCACAAAAGGAGGAAATACAAGCATGGACGGGCAATTGTTGTGTGGGTAAATGGGGCATTCAATAACAGTGGAAGCATCAGATTTATAAACACATATATACACCTGAAACAGTTGATGCTTTCCCTCATCGTTGGTGTTGCAATCGATTCCTGGGATCTCGCCAGTGCTTTGCCTAATGGCTTTTTTTATATCCCTCAAACTGTATTCGCTTCCATCGGGTTTAATACCTGCAAACAAAACTACCATTTAATATTCGATATCTAAATACTGATTTTGTAAAAAAAAAACAGGCGCATATAAATCTGAACATAGAAAACAGACGCATATCAATTGATATTAAAAAAGGCGCAGCGAAAATTCGTAATCAACCTCCTGTGTCTTTTGTTGCTGCACAAGAATTGTGTTAGAAATCAACAATGGTCTCCTCTCTTGATATGTAATAAGATAAACAGAAAGAAATTGTCACCTATATGTATTGCCACTTCTCTCTTCTCTTGTTGTCATAAATTTTCGACATGCTTTTGAAACGTTACTACAGGTAAACACAATATACAGGCTAATCCACTCCTCTCCCTGGCTTCTTGTGGTATAATGAAACGGCGGATATATCTCGTGAAACTGGGGATACATCTAGTAGAATAGTGAAAGGGCAGATAAATGGCATGAATTGATAAATGCAAGAGTGTTAATTACACAAATCTCATTCATCCATTTAAATGTAAGACTAAGAATATGTCAGCGTCTTGAATTCCTGACCATAAAATTAAATTTAGTAATTAAAAGATGATTAATGGAGCAAGTCCGATAGGGGAGGCCTATGGACGTAACTAGATTTTCATGCTTCAATTGTCGATTACAAATAATATATACAATCTGAAGTATTATATACGATCGACTCAACAATAAATATACATTATCGATTCAGATATACGGTGTTAACTTTATAAATATTTTTAATTTCATGTTGAAAATACATATATATTATTAATTTGTACTCTGCCATAGTTGATAAACTAGATTTTCATGCTCCAATTGTCGAATTACAAATAATGTATACAATCGGGAGTATTATATACGATCGACTCAACAATAAATATACATTATCGATTCAAATATACGGTGTTAACTTTATAAATATTTTTAATTTCATCTTGAACATACATATATATTATTTAATGGATTGTCGCATAAACTTTATTAGGGCTGGTATATGATAATCTTTTGAAGAAGGATTCTCTCCTTACAAAGATTTCAGATTTAAATTCCGTGACCTCAAATTCAATGACCTCTTAGAAGAAAAACATATGTTATTAACCATTCAAACTATATATATATAAAAGAGCTTAAAAAAACATAAACAGAATTTCCATGACAGAACTTCAAGTCATCCATTTCATACTATACACTGTTATAAAACGCTAAGCCGTATACACTGTTATAGAACGCTAAGCCGGACCATTTGGGACGGTGTTTCTGGGAATCACCTGCAAGAAACAAAAGCCAATTTTAACAGAACAATCGCATTCAGACGATCCATTCTGCAGGCCCTTGGGCATGTTTCTAGGGATCTTTTCAAAAATTGAAAGCGCTAAAAGAGCGATGGAAATGCAGAAGCAGCCTAGCGTTACCTGGGTACCAAGTCCGTAATTGACGCATCGGCGTTAGATGGAGGAACGAGAGTGTGCAATGAAGCTATGGGTACAGAGGAAGATGTAGATGCGGCTGTATGATAACTCACAAATGCAGGTTTTGTAGGATTTGGTAATATCATAAGCTTAGTTGAAAGCATCAAATTGATTGTAGACATTGGTGGAGGAAGTGATGCTTCAGCTTGTGTACACAAGAATCCAACATGGATGTACCTCAAGGCTTGTTCCTGATCGCTGCAAGATTCAATTATTGCTGGATCAATCATATCCTTAATATATCCTCGTTTATATAATCTCCTTGCCTGTATAATAAGAACAGGGAGTCAAATTGATGAAGTTTATGATCCATAAGATCAGCCATTAGTTCTTGTTGAACTATAGAAGTTAATAGATAAGGATTGCTTATTCATATCAAAACAGATGAGTAGCCAGACCCTAATCTCATATAACTTGGCTATACTAACTATATTATATACTAGTTAACATAATGAATAACGTAAATGGGGTCAATTGGAAATACAATGGAAATAATATCCTACCCATTCTAAAATGATCTCCATTTCGTGTGACAAATTAAAATCATCGCATTTTTTTCCACTCATAAGTTCCAGAACAAGAATCCCAAAGTTATAAACATCAGCTTCAACAGACAATTGTCCCTGCATAGCGTACTCCGGTGCCATATACCCGCAGCAAATTAGAATAACACTGGATAAATATGTTTGGCCATTAAGAAGAATACAAGATATTTGAAAAAGGAAATTGCAGTATAATTAGATCTAAAGAAAAGTTGTACAATTGCTTCAATGTCAATCCTCTTGTAATCAAATCATCTAAACAATATGGAGTAACATATGTACATGATCAGTAACTTCTAAAGCGTGGTGACACAAAAAGTATAACCCTAAGACTGAATTAATATAACTGAGTGATTTACAGTAATGTATGTTTTACCGAGTTCCAGCAGCTTTTGTGGTAACATGAGTTTCATCTTCAACAAAAAGTTTGGCCAAGCTGAAATCTGCTATTTTAGGATTCAACTTCTCGTCCAACAAAATGTTGCTTGCTTTAATATCCCGATAAATAATCCGCACATGAGAATCCTCGTGCAAGTACAGAAGCCCACGAGTTACTCCGACTATGATGTTGTAACTCTCCTGCCAATCGAGGCGTCTGCGTTTATTTGGATCTGTATGGAACATGCAGGATACTAAACAATCATAACCAACCTAAGTATGATAAAACATTTTATCGAATTGACTCGCACTCAATAAAATAAAAGTGACTCACCAAATAAAATTTTATCAAGGCTGTTATTGGGTAAGTACTTGTAAACAAGTAACCTTTCTGATCCCTCCGCGTAAAAGCCCAGTAACCTCACAAGATTTCGATGTTGAATTTTAGCCACTAACTTAACTTCATTCAGAAATTCTGTCTTTCCTTGCATAGATTTTAAGGACAGTTTCTTCACTGCTATTTCGCTTCCATCTCGAGTAGTTCCCTGAAAAGTTAAGAGAAAAGAGTATGAAGATTTTGCCAAGTATTAGATTTGTATTTGTATCTATTTACTCTTTAGATCCAACTGTTAAAGGTGCCTGCTACTATAATTTAAGCCTTTGTAAGCTACTAGGAAAGAATAGACGCTTTCTTAGCCTATGTTACCTTTCCAAGCCTGTTCTTAACATGAAAATTTTCTGTTGCAGCTACCAATGTTTTCATTTCAAACACTGTGAAAACATTGGACAGGATAGGAATCGGTTGTTGATCTTCTCCGACTTGTGAGTCTTCGCTCATATAAAGACCTACCGAGAAAAACATTTCACAGCTATATCAGACAATGAGAAAACATAGACTAATGTCTAATAGAGCAAACTTTTCGAGCCTGGATATCTATTCTAACGGATATATATTCCAGATGTAAATCAACGAACTCTATTGGCATATTACAGGAAATTGATAGTGCACACAGCATTCTGGTAGAGACAATAATATATTACAAAATGAATGCCTAAGTATTCAAAGCCCCACGAGTACATATCAGCATGAATTGCAATACCTAATTCTGTATGCCTTCCAAATATGGTAGACTTCCATCTTGTTCGAGTTGCAAACAGCCCTACCATTAACAGGAGGATAACCATGTCGCCGACAACACCTAAAATTATGGGTATTTTGCTTGAACTTGACTTTTGTAGCCGTTGTGACGGTGGTAGTGGAGGATCGCTAAAGAAAGATTTTGAATCATATTGAACAATGCAGTTTCCCGTCAAACCCCGAGCTCCAGAGCCTGTGTCGTTATATCGGAACAATATATCGATTGTTGTTGAAAGACACGTATTGCAGTCGTCGAGGGATATATCTCCCCAGCACTGGGCCAGACCGTAGATACGGCGAAACGAGGTGTCTACTGTTGTGTTGGAAGCGTATCGATTCCTTGAAGATCCAGACGAAATATTAGATGCCAAACTGGACAAAAGCTGCCGAGCAGCCGTCACAAAAATATAAGGGCTGCTATCGATAGTATCGATATTGTAAAAAAATGTTGATTAGTTTCATTCTTTCCATTTGTATCCAGTTGTCCGGTAAAGTTATAGTTTCCATTATAACGTAAGAAGCAGAACTTGGACCAAACTCTACTACCAACGTAATTCGCACAATCCTGTAGAACTGCAATTTTTGCTTGCTGTGAACAATTGTAGCATTGGTCGACGGTGGCATCTCCCCTGCATTGGAGGATGGAATATACTTGGTTAGGACTTTGACCATGCTCTGAAATTTTAAACCTGCTCTGGGATATGTCCTCAACGCTGTCCAGACGAAGACTAGTCAACGCTGCATTCACATTGCTCACAAACTTACTCTCTTTTGTATAGTTAGCGGTCCAGTTGCAGATAGGAGGCGGATACCACTCTACTTCTTCTGCGCTTCCGCAAATATTTTCTGTATTAAGAGAACACATAATCAACACATTAACAATAGAGAGGCTCAGGACTCTGGCGGCCATGGCTGTAGTATGTCTACTCTGTTTGTCCTCGAGAAGCCAGGCGGACCCTGTATAGAATGTCATCCTTAAATCGATTGTATGTTTGGGCAGTCGGACGGGCCAGCAGCATGCGTGGTTGTTTCGTAATGGCATTGGAATATGTAATTAAATATGTAAAAATAAAAAAATAAACAATTAAAAATATTACAAGATTTTGGAATTCTAACTATTATGAATAAATCTATAAAATTGAAAAATAAATAATTAAAACTATTATGTTTTTAATTGGACAACAAATTTCAAACTAATCTAGTATTTCATTTTATGTTCCTATCTATAATTAATGGTGCTTTCATTTAGAAAATCAAGACCATCAATTAATCTAATATAGACTCATACTAATCAATTTAATCTAAGCTATTCAAACATTTCATTTTATGTCTCCATTCATAATTAATTCAAAATTAATGGTGGTTGATAAAAGTTTCTAGAAATGATGGTCATAGAAAGTGAGAGACAAACAAAAACATTTCACCAAATCAATTAATGTTAAACAAAATGTCTAAATCATATTTGAATTGTTAGAATGTGTACAATTTGTTTTTAGGAATGGATGTTCCTAGAGAGATTTTGAGATTTGTCCTCTTTGCAAATATCCGTACGACCTACTAACATTTCTTTTTTAACTAAAAAGTCCACACCATCCATTAATCCAATCTAAATCATTCAAACATTTCATTTCGTGTCATTATTCATAGCTAAACCAAATGTTTAAATCATATTTGAATTGTCCAATCTAAATCATTCAAACATTTCATTTCATGTCATTATTCATAGCTAAACCAAATGTCTAAATCATATTTGAATTGTCCAATCTAAATCATTCAAACATTTCATTTCATGTCATTATCCATAGCTAAACAAAATGTCTAAATCATATTTGAATTGTTATGATGTTTACAATTTGTTTTTAGAATATTCTTTTGAGAAAGCTAAAGGGATTTTCCATCTTGAGATTTGTCACCAAGTATCCTTATGAGCTACTAATCTAGATTAGATTTTTCAAAATTTTCAATTCCAATTAATATTAAATTGTAAAATCTATAAAATTGATAACTAAAAATAATTTTCTTATTTAATTAAAAATTCCACACCATTAACTAATTTTATCTAAACCATTCAAACATTTCATTTAATGTCATGATCAATAACTAATGGTGGCCTTCATCTAGAAAATCCACACCACCAACTAATCTAGAATCTAAGCCAAATTTATCATTAAAACTAGTGTTGAACAAAATGCCCAAATCATATTCAAATTGTACACTACTTTTAAGAGAATTGACATCTTTGAAAATTATATGAACACAAATTTCAAATTTCAATGTAATATAAAGAAAATTTAATCCACTCTTTATAGCTCACCATTACATCAATATCCCTTGTATGGAGGTAAACATTATCTAATTAGATATATATATTTGGATTTGAAATGCATCTTGAGATATATCTTAGACCCAAAAATATATATCTTAAAATGTACATCCTTTATTACTTTTTTATTGCATGTTTCAGGATAATTCCATAAAACATAAACTCCAAGATAATTCGAGACAACATGGGTTACAAGACAAGACTCTTGATAGCCCCTTCTATCAAATTTGAGACTGAATTGAATTACAAGCTATCGTATAGAATTGAATTACAAGCTATAATATAGCACTGCAAGACTCTATCAAAATTTGAAGCGCCTGACCTAAATTACATGTTCTAGATCCTGCAATAATGGTGTGTTTTCCATTAAGATAAAGCAATTGGCAGATCATTGAAGCATAGATCATTAAGGCATGACCTCTTCCTAGTAATCTTGCTTTTTGCATCATTAGCTTGGACCCGACTGACAATATGAATGATTATTATAAGTAAAATTCAATTTTTTTTCAAAATATATAAAATAACTAACTAACTACTTAACTACTCTCCACACTTATGACAAAGCCATGTCTATTGTGCCTCAGCGACCGCAACAATCAAACATTTAGACAAAATTATTGAAATTTACCTAACAAAATTTACCCAACAATAACAGAATTAATTATTCCAATAACGGAAACCCTAAGAATGTAGTGGTAAGAATCAAAAGAAATAAAAGTACAGTCCATAAGACACTAAACTCTGCTCCCATAAAGGAATCCCTGAGTCCTTTGAGGTGCTAGAGTGATCTGCCTGATTAACTTACAGTCCAATGAAACGTTGCCTAAACAAAAAACATACTTAAGACTATCTATCGAGAAATTATAATTCAGGCTTCCCCTTTATCATCATATTTGTGATCTGTGCTTAATCTAATTAGTGATATCTATATAGATATTAGTGATATGTAAATAGATATTTATATTGTACAAAAAAATACTAATATTAAAAAAGTATGCAGAATACTCTAGACCATATAAATATTTTTTAATGATGGAAATAAAATTAATGTTATATGAAAATAGGTAAAATCATATATATATATATATATATATATATATATATATATATATATATATATATATATATATATATATATATATATATAAAGGTCGAGAGACATCAAATTGGGTCAAATTGGTTATTGTATAAGAGCTTCTTGTTTGTGAGATAGGGGATCTTTTCATGGCGATTTGACTCTAAAAATCTAAATTCTCTTTAGATTTGAACTTGTGATTTTTTTTTTTTTTTTTTTTTTTTTTTTTTTTTTTTTGTTTTATTAAAATAAATAAAAGAAATAAACTCATTTACAAAATTAATTTCTCTCTTAACATCAAAATCATGAACAAAGGAAAATTATTTTAATGCCTAGTCTTGGCTAAATCATTGAGGAGGCATCATTTTTGTAGAAGGATATTATTAAAACATCATCAAATCAAAATTTAAGGAGAGAGAAAATGTGGTGTGATAAAGGTTAGGAGGAAAAAAAAATTTAAAGGTATTATAAAAGGGATGTAATCAACCCCAATCTAGAGATCAAAATTATATCTATGTTTTGACAGGTGTAAAGAAAAAAATCATTGTTAAAGATAAGATAAGTCTCCACGATCTCTCCATGGTGAAGCTTCGGCTAAGGTCAATTCCTTGACCAACCACCTATATTAGATCTCAATTTCAAAATATTTGTTAGAGACTACCAACCTTCCTAATATTTTATCTCAACAAAACTATGGTGATCTTGGAAAACTTCTCTTAATGTTTTCGAGCAACATAAACAAAATTTTAAAATTTCAAGTAATCCCTTACCATCTTAAGGGGTGATATACCAATTAGGTCTCAATAATACGTTAATCATCATCATCATCATCATCATCATCATCATCATCATGATTAACATCCACTTGGGACCAAATCGATCTATCAGACCTTAAGAGGATAAGAGATTACCTAATCCAACGATAAGAGAATATTTCCAAGATCAACATGTAGTTTTGTGAGTTAAAAGGTTTAGGAAGGTTGGTAGTGTGACAAATATTTTGAAATTGAGATCTAATAATTTGGGTATAGGGTGAGCAATCTAAGAGAAAGTGATTTTCATGTTCAACATTCTTAATGTCACAAAGACACACTCTTTCATCCCATGGCGTTTTGGGAATTGAGAGCAGCCCACTTTCACTATATTTTGGTGAGAATTTGTTCTTATCTTAGCAATACTTATTTTTCTTTACACTTGTCAAAATAGAGATAATTTTTGATCTTCTAGATTAGGGTTGATTACATCCTTGTAATACCTTAATTTAATTTTTTCATCTAACTCTTTATCCTCTATTCTCCATAAGCCTAATTGATGTCAATACAAAGTATCCCTTATTTTGCAAAATGGTGTCCACATGATTCCCAATAGTTTAGCCTATTGGGCATCTTTATCACCATCCTCAGTAGATGGTGGTTGCTAGTGAAATTTTAGGAAGCTTCTTGTCTTCCATGTTGTTTGCTTGTTCTTATACATTAATTATCTAGTCATAGGTGCTCTCAATGGGGAAGATACTTGTTTCTAAGAGGAATGGGATATATTTCCTTTCATTTTGAGAATATAAGTTTTAAAATAAGTAATAAGTAATAAGTTATATATATATATATATATATATATATATATATATATATATATATATATATATATATATATATATATATATTAGCATTTAATATTTATAACATTAAAGGCAGTGGTGAAGATGTTCATGTAACATCATAAAATAATAATAAAACATTTTAAATAAAAAATTAATGTAATATATAAATAAAAAAAAAAAAAAAAAAAAAAAAAAAAAAACATTTTTGTATATATATATATATATATATACTAAACATACTTTTATTATTATTTATTATGTATTTTATTATTAATTATTTATTATTATTTTTAATATTTTATGTTATATGAACATCTCTTTCATACTAGAATGTAAAATAAAATAATAGAAATGTATGTTTCATATATATATATATATATATATATATATATATATATATATATGTCTTCAAAACTTAAGAAAATGTTAAAGTTTACACTTCTAAATATTTGATCCTTCCACACATGATAAATCAGGTTAAATAGATCTAGGTTGGTATATTCTAATTTAATTTAGTTTAAAATATTTATTAGTTAAGTTACATGTTACATAATTAATTTAATTTAATTTAATATTTTTAATAGTTTATTACTTTATTATTACTTTCAATATTTTATAATTAATTTAATTTAATTTAATATTTTTAATTACTCTCAATTATTAATTATTCTATTTTTAACAACCTTCTTACCTAATGCCAATGACTATTCTCTATTTCTCCTATATTTACTTACCCCATGGCTCTTTCATGTGCTTTGATATTTTTCATCCCTACAAGTATCCTTATGACCTAATAATTTACATTAAAATTTTCAAAATTTTCAATTCCAATTGACATGAAAAATATTAAAATTTGTAAAATGAATAAATAAACTTGTATTATTTAACTACAAAATACATTCCATCAACTAATCTAATCCAAACCATTTAATCATTTCATTTCATGTAAGGATCCATAACTGTTGGCGATCTTCATCTATAAAATCCACACCACCAACTAATTTAAAATCTAAAAAAAATCTATTACTAAAAATAGTGTTGAACAAAATGCCCAAATCATATTCAAATTGTATATGACTTCTAATAGAAGTGTCATCTTTGAAAATTATTTCAACACAAATTTAATCAACTCTTTGTGGCTCACAAGTGCATCAATGCCCCTTGTATGGTTGTAAACTTTTTCTACTCAGGAATAAAGTAATAAATGTACAGCTATACATTCTTGAATTTGAAATAACCTTGAGATCTACCCTAGATCCAAAAATGCATATCTTAATATATTTAGCATTTATTACTTGATTATTGGATGTTTTTTTATTTATTTTCATTGCTTCACTAAATTTGAATTTACCAACAAACTTGAGGGATCTTCCTGTGCTTTAAGATCTATCATCTTACCTGCATCCTTCAAAGAAACATTACAAACAAGTCGCTAAACATTGAGAGCCTGGAACAACGTACAATTCCAAACTATGAAAGTAGGTTGGAACCCTAGAAAATATGTTTTCTTATACTATTTATTTATGGTTACAACTTTCAATTCATGATTCACATACTTTCCATTGTCAACCTATCGAGCGCTTAGGTTTTACCTTAAAAAATCGACACTACTTTTAAGAGAAGTGACATCCCCTAAAATTATTTCGATTTCGACTAACACTAGTGTATTTGTGTATGTGCACCCTAACGCATCAAACTTTAAGGGAATAAAGTAAACCTCTACATGTTAAAATAAACTATGTTTTTCATTTAAAAAGAAAAACTGGAAGATTGGTAAAGCTTTCACTAAAAACGTTGAATTCCAATTTCATTAGAACAAATACATAATGATTATAATGTTATGCTTTTATTCTTTTCAAAACATCCCCTAATGCGATTTTTAACAAAAAAAAAAATTAAGATTTAATATTTTTAAGTTTCATTAATTTGTAAAAAGAAAGACATACATCCCCTAATGCGATTTTTAACCAAAATTTTAAGATTTAATACTTTTAAGTTTCATTAATTTGTAAAAAGAAAGACATATTAGATAATCATGCTTTATGTTTAATATCATGTTTTAGCTCATATTCTTACTGTGATTTTTAGCCAAAATTTTATAAAAGTTAATGGGTTTAAGTTTCATTAATTTGTAAAAAGATATATTAGACAATCATGTTTTATGTTTAGCCAAAATTTTATAAGATTTAATGTGTTTAAGTTTCATTATTTTGTAAAAAGACATATTAGACAATCATGTTTTATGTTTAATGCCATGTTTTAGCTCATATTCTTACTATGATTTTTAGCGAAAATTTTATAAGATTTAATGTGTTTAAGTTTCATTAATTTGTAAGAAGACATATTAGACAATCACGTTTTATGTTAAATGTCATGTTTTAGTTCATATTGATAACCTTTTAATTATTTCGTGCATCTAAAGATAAGAAGAATTCATAATCCCTAATTGATTCAATTAAATAATAAGTTCTAATGATTAATTAATAACTTTCCAGAAAAGAGAGCATTGTTGTATTTTTACACACATTGATTATGATTAATGAGTTGATGCAAAATCATGATGGTTTCTCATGACATGCTAGTGGCAATGAAAATGTGGGAAAACAAAATTATGTTGACTTGTAGGGACGATTCTAGCTACTTGCATGACTAATTTTAGTATGGTGTAAGGAGATGAAATGTAATAAATGAAATGGTATTTTTGTATGACTGTAAAATTCCAATGTTTTTAATATGTTACTTTCTATGCAAAATACAATGCATATGTTCACATTTAAATGTTGGTATAGTACTTAAATGATGGAACTTAGGACTTAAATGATGGAATTTATCGAAAGAAATTTGTATAACAACTTGTAGTTATTGGTCATTTCTTTCTTTTAGATTATGACATTTGTAAGGATTTTATTTTATCCTTGGTTCTTAGTTTTCACAGAGGAGAAGGGGGTAAAGATATATCCTTCTCATCCAAGGGTGACTCTATTAAGGATGTAATCAATAAAAAACCCTCTTTACTCGGGTTGATTCATCCACCCAATTTTTATATAGTGGAAAAAGAAAAGGAGGTTCTAGTATTAGAGGTAACAAAGGATTTAGTTCTATACCTCCTTGCATAATATGAATCCAAGAAACAATTTGCCATTTTTACAGTTTCTATCCTACTACATGAGATTTTTATTAGTGGTTCTATTTGAACGAGACAAAGGATTGTGAGTTATATCTAGTTCCAAAGGTTTTCTTATCGTCCAATGTAACGATATTACTAAATGTCAAAAATATTTTGAGGATGGTCCCGAGTTCTAGGGAAAAGAGGTTATTTTAACTAACTTTTGGTCACTCCATGGTTCCTTGAATTTAACCCCTCCAATATGTATGTTACAAACATCTTATTTCGATATGCTTTCCAAATCTTCCAATACACTTTTTGGATTTATCAATTTTTGAAGACATTGGACATATCTTGGGTAGATATCTAAAACCATAAATATATTAGATATCAAAAAACTTAAATATATTGTATATCTAAAAAAATATCTATGTGGATATTAACATTAGTAAGGGATTGTTGGATAAGATCAAATCCAAAGGAAAGGTTCCATATGGACTTAGGAATTAGATTGTGAAAATACAACTTTATGGCTTTGGATATGTCAATAAGAAGGACATATGCAAGAGACTTCAAGAATGATTTTATTCTAATAGGAATGAAATACATCAACCAGAACCCAAAGGATGATAGTCATTTGAGCAATAGTTGTTAGATTATCAATAAGAGTAGAATGTAGAAGAAAAATAGACTACCGTTTTAGAGAAGGATACCAATGGATTCCTAGAAGTTCAAATTGAAGAATCAACACCCTCTAGGCTAGATTGAGTGTAAGAATAGAACAACTTGATGGAAGTAGTTTCACATGAAGTTCCATAAGGGGGAATGAAAAAAATTCATGAATTGCACTACTTTAATTTTGTAACATCCCGCTCTTGCGCACATTTCACGAACTTATTCTTTGAGAACACTTTCTTGCAAGTGATCCATATTATTATACTATTAGGCATTTGATTATGATTATGAGGCATTATGGATATGATGACATGTTATTTTACTGTATTGACATAGACAGGTGCTATTGACTCGGTTCTCCTAAGTGTGCATGAATTTTGACCTCGAGGATGCAGAGGGATCAATGGAACCCTTAGACTCCAGATCAAGTCATGGAGTGGAAAATTGGGGTTTGATTGTTGTATATATGACCTATGTGCATTTGATTAGATGTTATGATTATGGATTTTATTTCTGACATTATTCATTGATGATGCACGTTGACGATAGCTTGTCGACTACACTCACATGTGGAGTAGAGGGGTCACGCATGACTACCAAAAATGTTGAGGCAGAGGTGTGGACATCAGCCCTGCCACATCCTACTAGCACTCTCGTCATGGCTCAAACTGTATTTTAATGACTACCTAGTTCGAGAAGACCCACAATGTTGTGGGGGAAGACTCTGATAGTTTCTCACAATGATTCTAAGGGGCACGCAATAAGGCAGGGGCCTTATTCCTTAAAGGCCCTTAGTCTCCCACAATATCACCTCGCGAAGTATTGACTCCAGGGTTTTTAGATGTCTACCAAGTCAGTCAAGAGGCGAGTGGGACCCTTGGATCACGTAGTGCATCCTGAAGGGCACGGCGCACAAGAAAAATAGAAAGAGGCGAGTGGCACTTTTGGAGCACGTAGTGCATCCTAAAGGGCACATCAGGCAAGGGAAATGAAATGAGGCAAGTGGCATCCTTGGAGCACCTAGCGCGTCATGAAGGGCACGTCGCGCTGTTAACTAATAAGAGAATAAACCTAGATGGCCTTAGAACGAATAACATGATAAGAAATATTTGAAAAAAAGGTTTCCCAATAAAATGTCGCTCAACCTCGAAAATTAAAATCTAGGTCTAAAGTAATATTTGTGGTAAAAAAATAAAAATGATAATAATCATCATTAAGCATGTGAAGAAAAGGGGGTAAGAAACTTGATTAAATTATTAAAATCAAATTATTGAGGGATTTAAAATTTTAAAAAGGAAATGATTGTTTTGTTACACATGCTAATTAAAATTTATTTATTAAAAACAAAAAGGGGAAGATATAATTTTCTACACTTACTAATTTGAGTTTAGATAAAAAGGGAAAGAGGGAAATTTAAAAGAATTAGGAAACTAAGGGGAAAAGGGTGAAACTTAAAGAAAAAGGGAAACATAAAGAAAAAATAGAATAACCAACTTAGCAAGGAATCTTTTTCGTTAAGAACTTTCTAAATTGAACTCAACTAGTAAATTAGTAAGGGGGAAAGTCATTAAACTATGTAAGGGAATAGGGGGACACCTAAGAACGATTCTAGGAATGTTTTTAGGTGGGTGAGGGGAATAGGAGTAATTAAATAATTAATGAAATTAATTTATGGTGTAACGAAGGGGATGGGTGACACATGTACGGGGAGGATTTTTCTAAATTAAATTATTGAACATTAAAATTAAATGGGAATTTGTGAAAGAAGTGACTTAGAAATTCTATATAAAGGAGGGAGGAGGGGAAGGATGGATCTCCTCTGTCATGCGTAACATTGCGCTGCAAAATTTTAGACTTGACTGACTTAGATTGTGGGCGTTTGGATTCCCATCTTGGTGAGGAGTGGTAGCTCGACCTTGCGAGGCGAGCTGGAGCTAGTTGTTCTCTGGTTCAACGTGCGTGGCCCCTTGTGGCTCGGGGGGATAAGGGGGAAGAACTGTACCCCTAGCGTTGGCTGGGAGGTACCAGTGAAGTCTCATCGGTAGGCAAGCAAGAGCTGCAGAGAGCATGCAGGACAACAAGTTAGAGCAGACAGCTTGGGCTATGGTACGTATGCTCTTATTATGCATGGTAGACTATTATTGACATTACGCTTTCATTTCTGTAATTTTAAATGTGTAAAGAAGGTGTTTGAATTAGCACTTTAATTGAGAACTTAAATTTCCCCATAGCCTTAAGCTCGTCGCTTGACTTGACTCCCTTGGAATTCGATCCCTGAATGTTGTGACTGTCCTGTTGGTTTTAAATGATTTTTATGAAGAGTTTATGCCTATTCCTCGTACTCATCCCTAGTTCATCAGTGCACCCCTGAGCAGTCAGCCAGGAGCCGAATCAACAGTCATCACTTCGGTGCATAGTGGCCTATAGATTCTAATGCCCTTCTTTTATGTGCGTGGATGATGCGCGAAGGTTGTTTGCCCAACTGTCTACCCCTGTTGAATGTTCCAGTTTGAGTGTTTGTCTTGTGACTTATATGCATGAGTATATCTGTGCTTGATTGATTGTCTCTGATTGATTGACCTCCGATCTCTGCATTTCCATATGCCAATCCCTGCGTCCTTCCCAAAATTTTCTCTCTGCCTTGATTGATTAATGCTGAATGTTTCATCTTGTGATTTCTTGTGATTTGACTGACATTTGATTGTCAAGACAATCATTTTATACCTATCTTATGACTGTGAGTTGAATCCTTTTGGATAATGAATTTATGGTATGATAGTAGCAATTGACAACTACCTTATGATATGTTATATGCATATTTATGCAGATTGACATCGAAATTTTGCAAGTGTTTATTATGGATTGATAATGTGAATTGGCATATCTACTTTTGATATGTCTGTGCCCTAGGAAAAGTATCGATGTTCCTTTAACAAGAAAAATTATATATAGCTTCGATTTTGTATTGATTATTTCTTATAATTATAAATCATTATACAACAACATTTTTGTATATATAGCTGTGTTATCTTAGATAGCCGCATTTTTGTATATATCATTATTACTTGTGTTTTACATAGCATTTTAATACATGACGTTTTAATTCTGCTATATTTTATTGTAACAATAGACTACTATTTTAATTGACTGCGTTTTGACAGTTCTTAATGTTTGATAGTAAATGTATGCCTTGGATAACAGTGAAACTTTTACCTAGAATACCCCATTTTGACCCAACAAATGTAGGCAGTTTATATTTTATTTAGCAGTAAGTTTTAGCTAGACTTGATGTCATTGAACACACTTACACTGAGTTGGGGCGCAGTCACAATTACATTGAAGCGCACTTCCACTTACCCTTACCTTGCGAGTTTGTGATACTGATATTACATTTGCGAGTTTAATTGGAACTTAACCATACATTGCATGCAATATAGTGGTTTCACACTGTGTGATACCCAGATTCGTTGAAGGATTATTGCATGCGTTGAATCCCCTCTTGATCGCGAATTTACTCTGCGATTTAGTACCTGGACTGCAATTTTTCTCTGTGATTTTAGACAACGAATCATGCTTAGCATTAGACAATGATTCCTTCGTATGACTTACTAAAAAACATTCTTTTATTCCATATTTTAATTAAACGACAACACAAAATTTGAAAGAGAGTGAAATTAAGCTATTGACAACGCCGTAATGGATATGGATGGTGAACGATTTATTCGTACTTATGGATAGGAAACATATACAATTTTAATTTTCAAGCGATTAACCTTCAGAATCATTTTAGCAGTTGATAACCTTTGGACAATGATTTATTATCAATTAAGTAATGGTGGATTTCTCAGCCAACTAAGTAATTAATGGAAGTGATCTCCTGGGGTTACTAGATTTTGATTTTCCTTTTAAAAAGAGACAGATTCATGTCGAAATCAACTAGCAATCAATGTGGGAGGAGATAACAATGCCTGACATCCATATTTACAACGAATGTATCAAATGACATTTTTACTGTGTAGATGCTACGTTTTCACTTGTATATTGGTTGTGTTTTTAGGAGGTAATGGTTGCATTTTTACACATGAAATGGCAGCGTTTTCGCAGGTGAACGTCAATATTTTTGGTTGGTAAATGACAGTAGCGTATTATGGGATTGACTGTGTTTTTATTTATGTTTCCTTTGACTTCGTCTTCATCCTTTATATCGATAAACATATTATGATAAATGTCAGCGAACTTATTTTTAAACAACAGTTAGTTAATTGATAGTTAGCTAGTAGATATATGGCAACGATTTATACATTCAATAACCCAACGATTTTATTTTAAATGCATTACACAACCACTTCATTATTTTTCCTGGTGATCTCAAGGATTTAAATGACAACGATATTATACATCACTTTTAATGTTGTATCATTATTGTTGTTTACAGTGATATCATTGTGTTATTATGGTTGTGTAATAACCTTGGTGTGGTAGGAGGTGTATGACAACGATGGTATAGTATATATCATTATTACATATCAACATTACATGTCACTATTATATATAGAATTAATGGATAGCACTATAATTAGACGGCCATGTATTTAAATGTATATCGTCATTGATATTATCCCTAATAACTCTTATTTGTATAGAGAGAGAATTTACAGAGAATTAAATTTAGACAACAACGATATTTTGTATATAATAATGATGTGTCTAATGCATTGCATGTTGTGTATAACTAGAGAATTTAATATGTAAGGACATCGTTTTTATATATAATGTGATATCGTAATACCAATATATAAATTATATAGATAACAATTTTAGATGCGCTCCCTAGATAGCAATTTTATTATACTGTTCCAGTTTAAGGGATAGCAGATTCAGGTTTAAAGGACAAGGTTATATTGTTTTAAAGGACATATTCCATTTTTGTTTCAGTTAAACGATAGTGAATTCCTCCTTAGGAAATTGCATATTTGATAACGGAATTGGAGAATGGTTACCATGATTTAATTGTTGTAATAATAATTATCTAATGTGTGCATAAAGAGTTTGTTGCGCAAGGAAATTAATGTGTTGTTTGAATGTCATAGTCGTTGGATTCCCTTGCGTCTTTTTGACTTCTCTATTGGGTGCTAGGGTTAGTCATCATGGGTGAGACAGTTAATTCGGTCTCCTAGCATGTTGATTCCATTTTGGGTTAATGGTCCAGTTGTGTTATGTTTCACCATGGTTACTGTCATGCCTATCGCCTGGTGACAACATGATTCCTAACGAGGGGATCATCATGTGCCCTAATAGATAGAGGGGAATGATAACCTGGCTAGAGTCCTGTGCTCCCTGATGTGGGTGGGTGTTCATCGTAATCAATGTTGTCCTTTAGCTTGTAGGCATCGCCTTGCTTGGGATGGGCAGCGCGGTATTTTAAATGAAGGGGAGCATTCTTCTATGGTGGAAGATGATCCTGCCACTTTTAAACATGGTCGTCGAAGAAATGTCATGGGAACTGTTTGAGGAATGGTTCCACGAGAGGTATCTTCTGAGGAATTCGTTGAGCGTCAACTCAACGAGTTTAAACGCCTTATGAAAGGGAGGTCGTACGGTGCCCGAGTATGAGGCCCATTTTTGGAGCTGCTTCGATATTCTCTTCACCCTTACCGAGAAACTTAAGGTCAATAAGTTGTGTTGGCCTTCGTGTTAGAATTTAGCTTCTACTTTGGGTACCAGGATTACTGGACATAAGAAAGTATGTTGGAATGTGGGGAACCACATTTCCAGTGCGATTGCCCAGTGAAGAGGACTAGAGAATATGGATCAGTCCAACCCACTACCATGGGATATTTGGGCAAGGCCCATCGGATTCAAGCAAGGATATATAACCATAGGCAAAGCACCAGTTGATTGTGCTCGAGGTGTCAGGTACCATCACTGACCAGACACTTAGTATTTTGATTGATCCTAGTGCTACCAAGAGTTTCTATTTCTGGTGAAATGATAGAAAGGATTAAGGTAAAGGCAGTCGAACATGATGAGTTTAGCTTTGTAGAGATGGCTTCGGGAGCCAAACAGAGGGTTGGAGGAAAGGTTACGGGTTGTACCTTAAGCTGGGAGAGTTTTTCACCAGGGCCAACCTGTACGTTGTGACCTTATGATCTTTGTAAATGTGTTGACCTGCACAGAATAGATCTAGATAAACAATTATACACACATTTGCAGAGAGAATTGGAAAAAGACGAAGAAGAAGAGAAAGAATGGAAAAAATTCTCATTAACTATTGTGAATATTGAATAGTTTACACATGATATACTCTATATAACTCAATGAGTTTGACTTGAGGTGAACCAAGTCACCATAGTGGTGGTATAGAGTGATATGGACACACACCAGCAGTTACGGGAGTGAACTGCCACCTATTCTAGTCTCTCAGGCAGTTACGGTAATGAACTTCCACCTAGTTGAGTTAACTAGTCAACTAGTCTTCAACTAACTGACTGAACATAAAGTAGTGAGGATTTAACTCAAGGAATCAAGACTAATGCACCACTTTGGTGATAATACCAAGGCAAGGTCGAATTAGCATGGTGATGATCCTAATGTTGCATGGTGATGATCGCAATGCAACATCTAAATTCAATTCAACTAGTCAAACTGAAGTGTGAACTGAAAGAGAATATTCTCCAGGTGCAATGTTCTCTCCTAAAATATAGGAGACTGTATAATGACTAATTATTACTAATGAAAAAATAAAAACCTTAGGAAAAATAAATCCTAGGTGTGTGTGAAATAACTCCAACACCCCCCCCTGAACATCACTATGGTGAAAATAAATATTGGGTCCCAGCAACGAGGCCATGTCAGGTACCCAAGTACAAAATATACACTGAAAATAAAGTGAGGAAAGAGGGAGAACCTCATGGGAAACCCCCCCCCTCAAGGTACAATGTATGTAAAAAAGAAGAACTATAGTTGCTAGTCAACTGTGTCCTTCACTCCAAGACGACCTTGTAGAGAATGGAATTTCTGCTCACTGAAGGTCTTGGTGAAAATGTCTGACGTCTATTCTATTGAAGGACAGAACTATAAGTCGATGATCCCCTCATGTACTAAGTGCCGGATGTACTGCATGTGGATCTTGATGTGCTTTGTCCACTGCCTCTGAACTGAATCTCTACAAAACTTCAGAGTACTCTAGTTGTCACACCAGATGATGATCGGTCGATGAAACTGAATGCCCAACTCAGTGAGAAACTATTGTAGCCACATAGCCTGAGTGGTTATGTTAACTACCCCTCTGTACTCTACCTCAACTAAAGATAGAGAAATGGCATCTTGCTTCTTGCTCGACCAATAGATAGGCCCAGAACCAAGATCGAGTGAGTAACTAGATGTGGACTTGTGATCAATGCTATCGCTAACCCAGTTGGAATCAGTAAAATCAATGAGATCTATTGTAGATTCTGCTGCATAATGAATCCCAAAGGTGATGGTGCCCTATACGTATCGAAGGATACACTTCGTAGCTTTCCAATGTAGCTCATGTGGCTCTTGCATGAACCTGGAAACTGCACCAACTGCATATGAGAGGTCTGGTCTGGAGTGTGTGAGATACAACAAGATCCCCGCTAGCTATTTGTACAGTGTGTTTTCAACCAATGGAGCCTCCCCTCCATCTTCAAGTCTGACTCCTGATAGGAAAGGAGTCGGAGCAGACGTGTAGTCTGTCATGTGAAATCTCTCAAGGAGATCTCGTGCATACTTTGCTTGAGACAATTTGATGCCTGATGCATCCTGGCTTATCTCAAGTTCAAGGAAGAAGTGTAGAGGACACATGTCTGTCATCAAAAACCTATCATGAAGAATCCTCTTGACTGCAGCTATCACTGAAGTCGAGCAATCGGTGATCGACAAATCATTGACATACAAAACTAAATGTAGAATTGAATCAGTCGTCCTGAGCATGTATACATTCGGGTATGATTTACAACGTACAAAGTTTTGTGAAAATTGGTAGGAGTCCATCTTGGAATACCATGCCCTTGAAGCCTTCTTGAGGCCATAAAGTGACTTATTCAGTCAACAGACCAAAGATGAGTCCTGCATAAATCCTTGGGGCTGCTCCATGTAGATCTCCTCAGAGAGATCACCATGAAGAAATGCATTCTTCATGTTCATCTAATGGACTTCCCATCCCTTGGCTTCCACAATGGTAAGTTCCAATTGTATGGAATCCATCTTCGCTACTGGAGCGAAGGTATCATAATAGTCAATACCATGAACCTACTGAAAGCCTTTGGCGACAATATTGGATTTGTATCTGCTGATTTGTCCATCCACTACGCTCTTGGTCCTATAGACCCATATGCATCTGACAAGTTTCCTCCCAGAAGGAAGGGGAACCAGATCCCAAGTCTGGTTCTCTAGGAGGGAGTTTTACTCCTCCTGCATGGCGGATTCCCAAAAGGGATTTCCAGCAACCTCGCCATAAGACTGTGGATATGAAGACTTAACCAAGAAAATATGCCTGGAAGACAATGGTTCAGTGGCACTGAGTGAAATAGGAGGCTCCTTGAAATCATATCAAGTCCTCCTAGTATCAATTGGATCACCAATGAGATCCCCTGCATCCTTAAGAGTAGTTTGTGCCCACTTGGGCCTCTGCTCTAGCTCTGCAACTGCATCTGGATGCTTTGACTCTGCATCTGACTATACTGACTCTGAATTTGAATCATGTGAGTCCTCTGAATCAGAACTCTCATCTGAAGAAGAGTCATCATGTGAATTTTCATCATCTCGGACAGGTGGAAGAGTGAAGGTGTATGCATGCGACTGTTGAGGTACATGTGAGACACTTTCCTGGAATTGGACACTATGCTCAATGATGAGTCGGTCCAAGGAAAGATCAGTAAGTTGATATCCCTTCACATCGTCGGGGTATCCAACAAAAATGCACTTAGTTCTTTGTGGATCAAGTGCCTTCCACTTTTCAGAGGGAATCCAGGCCCATGCATGTGAACCAAAAATGCTGAAGTGGGCCACTTCCAGTTTGAGGTCCCTCCAGGCCTTGTAGGGGGTCTTATCCTTGAAAAATCTATGAGGAGACATGTTTTGGATGTATGTTGCACAGTTAAGTGCTTCGGACCATAGTCTCTGTGGTAGTGACTTTGCATGCAACATGCAAGATGCCATCTCCTTTAGAGATCTGTTTTTCCTCTTGGCAACTTCATTTTGTTGCAGAGTCTACGGAACTGCATGATGCAACTGAATCCTTGCCTCATGGAAAATATTATGAATCTCATGATTCACATACTCTCCCCCGCTATCAATTCAAAGGACTTTGATCTTCTTTCCAGACTATGTCTCAACCAAATCTTTCAAATATTTTTGCCTGAGAAAGTAGATCTAAGTAAAACGTGAGAAATCATCAACAAAAATGAGAACAAAACTCGCTTTTTTGATCGATGGATGTGGAAAAGGACCCATGAGGTCACTGTGGATCATATCGAAAGGTGCAGAAGCTCGTTGAGACTTTCTTTTGACAAATTTCTCTTGAGGGTATTTTCAGAGAACACATCCTTCACATACTCCCTTGGAGAAGAGGATGTCTAGTAGACCATCAACTAGTATGTTCTTGCTAAGTTGTTGCATGTATCTGAAATTCAAATGTCCAAACCTTTCATGCCATATCATACAACTTCCATCAGCATGAGTAAGCAGTAAAGCAGAATCAAGTTCAATGAATTCAGAAAATGTATACAATCTAGACTGATGATTTACCTCACCGGTAGCAACCCTAGAGTTGGTTTTCATGTTGTATATGTCCACGACATTTGATTTGAATATGAATTTCTTTCTGGTGCTAGAATTCGTCATCTAATACACAGAGAGAAGGTTGACAGAAAGCTTGGGAACATGTAGCACGTTCTCGAAGATTCCTTTGGTGAGTTCAATCCTTCCTTTTTCGGTGACTTCGACATAAGAGTTGTCCCCCATCAGAATAGGAGGACCTTTGCATGCATCCAAAGAAGAATAGAATGCTTCTGAGGCATCCATGTGATATGATTCTCCTGAATCTATGATCCAAGCATCAAGAGAGGAGTTGATGGAAATCAAGGCATGTCTATAATTGCCTTTCTTGGAATCCGGATCTTCTGGCTTCTTCTTCTTTGCACCCTTAGGGATGCGATATCCAAGGTTGTTTTGCTAAAGTATCTGAGACATCAGATCTATTTGTTTTTGCATGCATGCAAATTTTGAATGGAATTCTTTGTGACAGTATGTGCATTTCTCTCCTTTTCTTCCCTTTTGTCCTTTGGATCTGGAGGCATCGATGAAGGGTTTTGTCTACCCTTCATTCTTCGTATGTGCATGAGCTTTCCAATTATCTTTATCTTTAGATTTCTGATATTTGTGTCTACCATCATGCACAGTCAGTGCATGCACCCTTGGGCCTTTGATTACGCCCATGTTGATGAGCTTGGTTTGCTCTTGTGTCAAGGATTCGATAAATTCCTCAAGAGAAGGCATCTTCCAGGTGGCTCCAGAGGAGAATCTGACAGTATGGAATGTGGATACGAATACAGAGAATTCAGGTCCAATCTTGGAGATAATGGTGAGAACCGTTTGTTTCTCCTCCGCCGATTTATCAACCCTACAAGCTTTGAATTGCGACAGTAAATCCTTGAATTTTGTAAAGAAATATTGGATATTGTCGAAGATTTTTGGATCCAATGTGAGAAGCCCCACCTCTAGCATGTGTCCCCTCATCTCATCCTATTTTCCAAAGAGCCCTTCCAAGATTTTCCAAGCTTCATTGGGAATCTTACAATAAGATATGTGAAAAAGGAGATTGGGAGAAATAAGATTGCAAATTGTTCCGAGTGCCTCATCCATGCGATTTAAGTACTTGGATTTTTCAATGGATGATGTCAGTTCTGTATCTGTATTCATGGTTAACCTATACAACCCTCTATATCGGAGATGTATGGCTATTTTATTCTTCCATGCAAAATAGTTGTAAGGTGTAAGAATGAATTCTTTTTGGAATTCCATCTTTCCGCTGTCTTCAATCTTTTGTACCTCCAAATTTTTTTGGTGTATCTTTTGCTTAGAATTACATCGGCTCTGATACCATGTAAATGTGTTGACCTACACAGAATAGATATAGCTAAACAATTATACACACATTTGCAGAGAGAATTGTAAAAAGAAGAAGAAGGAGAGAAAGAATGGAAAGAATTCTCATTGACCGTTGTGAATAATGAATAATTTACACATGATATACTTTGTATAACTCAATGAGTTCGAATTGAGGTGAACCAAGTCACCATAGTGGTGTTCTAGAGTCATCTAGACACACACCAGTAGTTACGGGAGTGAACTACCACCTATTCTAGTCTCTCAGGTAGTTACGGGAGTGAACTGCCACCTAGTTGAGTTAACTAGTCAACTAGT
>SNQJ01S0038341.1:57767-72807 GCA_010110895.2 Picea sitchensis | reverse complement strand
TCTTGGACTTGAACATTTAAGTGGGGTAAAAGGAGGTTGCCCCCTCGAAGAGGCTTATTATCTGAAATTATCTCTTTTTCAAGGCGTTGAGTACTTTTCCTGAGGTTTTTCTATGCTATATTGATGTTTGGTTCTTAACATAGTCTTTGGAACATAGCCATTTTTGGTAAATTAATATGGCCACCAATATTTAAATAAAATTTACTCATAACCAAAACTTTTAATATGATTAATCTTTGGTGCATAGCCATTTTTGGTAAATCTATATGTCCTCCAATATTTCAATAAAATTCACTGATAACCAAATTTTGAAGGAATATAGCGAGAGTTTAACAAAAATCACCAACATACTTTAGTTGTCTATATTCCATTAGTATTTATCTGAAACAAAGTCAACAAAATAGTGTCGAAGGGGTTGTGATAGAAAAAATAGAAACGCATACATAGTACCACGCAGTAAAGGATCAGGATTGGATTACAACATCGACCATTTTTGAAGCCTTGAATACAGTAGTTCCCTTTTCATTGAAGCACACTACCCAGATAGAAAAGAACACACAAGCCAAGTTTCTTAGCAAGCCAAAAACATTGAAAAGAGTTAATTGTCGTGACCCCATAGAACACTTGTTCATATCTTACGATCTTTCACCTCCTAAGGGCATGTTTCACCGCGCAGGTTCTTAATTGGTTTCTTGGTCTGGACTACGTGTCTTCACCTAGAGCATACTCATACTCCTTTCTAGGCTACTGACGAGTCACACTCCTACTCTAGTTAAACTTTTGTATACTTAGACAATTTTGAATTGTTTAACACTTAGTCATATATAAGAATACATTCATTAACATGAGAAACCAAGAGAAAAATTGTGGAACAAATGAAATACAAATACAAAAATAGTGTTGGCAGCACAAACTATGCCTAACACTAAGTCTTTGTTATTACGAAACAATCACAATATGAGCACTAATGACTCTGTTATCACATAAGTTGTAGGCTGGGAAAATCTTGACCCAACCACCAATTGGAGACAACCTAGAGAGCACCCACCCAATGTCACCTTAGGCAAGTGTTCTCGTCACTTTAGAGGTGAGGTAGTCACCTCAAGGGCGGAATCTTGATTACCCTAGGGGGTTTTGAGATGGAAAACAATATGTATGGATGGAATCCCCTAAAGTTCAAGTTTCTATATGGAAAAGGGAACTTGGATATGAGTCTAGAGGGTTTATTTAAGGTTGCCAATGATTTGTGTAACTTTCTAAGTTTTAATATCTACGTGAGACACAAAGAAAACCAAGTATATGATATATTATGTTATTTGGACAAGAAATTTAATCTTGTTGTCACTAATTGAAAAAAAAATCAATGATATATATCAGCATATAGAATAAAATAAAGACTGCAAAATAAATCCTAAAAGTATAATTGAATAAGCAAGAGACAAGCTAGTGAAAAATAGCTTAAGTCAACAATTATAAAGCAATACTTTAGCACAAAAGAAAGGATGAAACAAAATCTTACTGCAATGATATTGATCAGACTTATGGTTGTAGCAAACTAAGATTTATATCAAAAAAATCAAGCAATCAAAATCACTTCTAACTAGCTCAAAAAGTGCATTGGGGTTGTTATTTTGTTTGGGAAAAGTTGTAGCCAATTCCTACGGTTATTTTAGGAGTTATATAGGGTTAGACAATTAGTTTTATGCAGCCCTAATGGCTGTAGGTTAGTTTTGTAACAAAAGCAAGTTTTAGTGGATGAAAGAGGACGCCTCAATGAGGCAAGAAAGCCTAGGGCTCAGTGAACAACGTCCAAGTTGGAGAATTTTAAAACTTGAAACTTTCATGTTTACCAATGCAACATTTTATTTTTGTAATGCAATGATTAGTGCCTTTAATTATGGGTTAATGGGGTCAAAAGAAAAAGCTAGGGATACTACCTCTTTGGGGGTATAAATCCTCTTATTCCCCAAGGAAAGTAACCTTATCTAGGGTTTAAAACTAAGGGGTGTATTCCCTTATACTTCCTTAGTAAACCCTTGCAAACAAGAATTTTATGCTTAGAATTATGATGGAGCTAAAGTAGGGGTGTATGCACTTATACGGCCTACCTAACCTTAGCAAAATAAACCTTGAGATTGAATTACAAATGATAGCAACAAGTAAAAACGCCTTACCAATCCAATAACAACAAGATAAAGCATACGATGTCAAGTTAAACCACCACAATAGAAAATGTTTCATTCCTCTACCTCTCACAATGGGAGAGTTATGATTCAAAATGAGATCTTATGATCTCTATTTATATAAAATGTCATTCACATAGTTTGTCCACATTAACAAGGTTAAAACATAAGATAAGGAGTCTAAAACCCTTATAAACCCCCTTGGAACAAAATAATATTAAACAATTCACTTAGAATTCACTTTTACAAAAAAAAAAAAACCTAGAGTAAGATGACGTCCTCCCGTTAGGGGTCCTCCCGTTAGGGGACACCTTGACTGTGAATAGACTGTCATCCTTAAGAAGCCAGGCGGACCCTGTATAGACTGTCATCCTTAAATCGATTGTATGTTTACGGGCGAGCAGCATGCGTGGTTGTTTCGTAATGACATTGGAATATGATGCATTCGTTCAATAATGGTTCAAGTCTTACAACGTTTTTCGCAGGAACCCTTCAAGAAAATTCCTCCCTGAGGACAGTGTATGGCAAGGATTCAAAGCATGAGGACAGTGTATGGCAAGGATTCAAAGCATTCTTAGAACGTGTATGGCAAGGATTCAAAGCATGAGGACATCCCTGGAACTTTCCGGTAGACCATACGAGACAAAATCTTTGGATGAAAGTGATCTGACGAATATAAATCTTTAGAAAATTGATTACCAAATACATAATCTAATGTGTTCGGCCAGATACAGTGGATCATTCAATAGAGATACGTGTGTCTATGGAGAGCCCGAAATGTCAACTAGACATTTGTGACCTATTTTAAAGGTTTTTGTAAACTATTATGCTTATTTTATTTTAGTTTTATTTTATAAACTTTTGTACCTATTAATTTAGGTGAAGTTTTTTAACATTTTTTCAAATATAATGATAGGATGTCCAATTTCAAATTTTGCATTTTGCAAAATGTTTTTATTTCTTTTTATTTTTTATTATTATCTTTATTTTATATAATTTTTTAACTTATTAATTTAGATAAAGTTTTTCAACATTTTTTTAAATACAATTAATGTGATGAAATATGAAAAATGAAAAATAAACAATTAAAAATATTTCAAGATTTTGTAAGTTTAATTATTATAATTAAACCTATAAAATTCAAAAATAAAAAATAAAAAATATTATTCATTCTATTCAAAAAAAATCCACACCAATTTAATATAATTTAGATCATTTAAATATTTTATTTTATGTTACTATTTATAATTATTGGTGCTTTTATTTAGAAAATATAGATAGTCAATTAATCTAATCTAAACTCACACTAATCATTTTAATCCAAGTCATTCAAACATTTAACTTCATGTCACCATTCAAAATTCATAATTAATGGTGATTGATAAAGGTTTATAGCAAGGATGGTCATAGAAAATGAGAAACAAACACAAACATTTCACCAAATCACTTATAGTAATGTTAAACAAAATGTCTAAATCATATTTGAATTATTATGATGTTTACAAATTGCTTTTAGGAATCAAAATGTTCCTTTGAGCAAGCTAGAGGTATTTTGAGATTTTTTGCCTCTACAAATATCCTATGACCTACTAATTTAGATTAGGTTTCTCAAAATTTTCGATTCCAATTGATGTGATTAAATCCCTAAAATGCATAATTAAAAATACTTTTCTTATTTAACTGAAAAATCCCATCATCCATTAATATAATCTAAACCATTCAAACATTTCATTTCATATCATTATCCATAATTAAAAAAAAATGTATAAAACATAAATAGTATTTGAATTGTTATGATGTTTATAATTTGTTTTTAGAGAATTCCTTTGAGAAAGCTAAAGAGATTTTTAAAAATTTCCCATGTTGAGACTTTTCATCCATACAACTAATGGTGGCCTTCATCTAGAAAATCCACACAACCAACTAATCTAGAATCTAGACCAAATCTATTACTAGAAGCAATGTTGAACAAAATGCCTAAATCATATTCAAAATGTACATTATTTTTAAGAGAAGTGACATCTTTGAAAATCATTTGGACACAAATGTAAAGAAAATTTAAGTCTTTGTGGCTTAAGAGTACATGTAGAAAATCCACACAACCAGCTAATCTAAAATCTAGACAAAATCTATACTAGAAGCAATGTTCAACAAAATGCCCAAATCATATTCAAATCCTACACTATTTAAACACTATTGAACAATATTCCTCTACTATATTCATTCAACTAAAACTTACATACATTCATACATTATTCTTCATTACTCCTTAACACATAAAATATTGATCGACTATCTTCTATTAACAACCTTTCAACAACAACTACTAGGCAACAATACAAAGCTTTATACAAAAGAGGTGCTCTTCGAGCCTTTCCCTCCAAATACTCTACACTATCCTATCGAAATTAAATTCTATCAACTACTAAACTTTTATTAAAATAAATATCGAGTCACAAAGATAAGAGTAGACGCTCCAAATCTGTGATATGATCCATCACATTAAAACAAAATACATCTCCCCATCGATCTTATGCAATGGCTCAACCTCAGCCTCTGATCATTAAAGGTATTCATAACTCAAAAATATTTGTTAGATATTTCATTAATACACTAACTTTAGAGTTCAACACATTTCAAAATACACGCTAGTGCACCCAGCTACGTCCCACTTGTGCTTTGTTGGCAATGCTCCTGCATCATACTCCTCTGGATGAAAAATTTGTGGACTCATGTCCATGAGCTCCTGCACCAATTTTCCATGCTTATGGATGTCTTGTTCACCAACTCAACTGGAATCTTCCATCGATCGTCCTTTCCATTTTACTAAATACTCAAAATACGTCTTCCTTTGGGTCTTCTTACTAACTCGTTGATCAATGGTCTTCTCCATTTGCAGCTTCTCTACTAAAGGAATCTGTTTCTCCCATTTGATCTTCCCCTAATCTTCGGATCCTCTGCCTCCATCCTCCCTGTAAGGATACAGGTCTACAATGTTGAATATGGACGATATACCCATGTCTCTTGATAGCTCTATTTCATAAGCATTCTCCCCAAACTTCCTCAGAATTTTACATGCCCTATCTTTTTCAATTTCAATTTGTTATATGTTCCCCTTAGGAACCTCTCCTTCCTTAGATGTGCTAGAACTTGATCTCCGACTCCAAATTTAAGCTTTCTCCTATGTCCATCAACCCTTTGCTTGTATTCATTGCTTCTCTTCTTCAACTGCTCCTTGATCTGGTTATGGAGTTCCTGCATTTCTGTAGTGAAGCCTTGGACTCCAGTGCTCCTAAACTCACTCTGCTTTAGATCTCTTAAATATGACACTCCTCTCAGACCCATTCCATACACGATTTGAAATGGAATTTTCCCCGTTCTTCTGTTACTGAGTCATTATATGCAAACTCTACTTGTGCTAGAATCTGATCCTACTGACTATGGTGTTCAGTGACCAAACTCCTCAACAAATATCCTAAGCTTCTATTCACCACTTCTCTCTACCCATCCATCTATGGATGATATGAAGAACTAAAATATAGCTCTTTCCCTGGCTTCTTCCAGAACGTCCTCCAGAAATGACCAACAAATTTGGTATCCATGTCTGAAACTATACTCCTAGGCAATACATGGAGTCTCACAACCTCTCTAAAAAACAATTTTGCAACATGTGTTGCATCAATGGTCTTCTGGCATGGGATAAAGTGTGCCATCTTTGAAAATATTTCAACGACCAGAAATATGGAATCTCTTCCCCTTTGCATCCTTGACAATCCCAACATGAAATCCATGCTTATTTCATCCCAAGGCCTCTCTGGAATAGGCAATGGATGATAAAACCCAGTGTTCTGCTTCTTCCCCTTGGCATATTGACAAATCTTACATTTGTTCACAAACCTATTCACCTCTTCTCTCATATGTGGCCAATAATATGAATCATTTAATTGGGAAAATGTTTTTTCATGGCCGAAATGATTGGCTAAACCTCCACTAAGCTTTTCCTTCAACAAATTCTCCCTCATTGAACATATTGGTATGCACAAATGGAACCCTTTAAACAAGAACCCATCCTGAATCAGATATTCATCCCACTGGCTTTCGTCTCCGAGTACAGGATTCACACATGCTTCATATGCCTCTCCAAAATTTGGATCATTGTGGCACATTTCCTTAAGGTGATCAAAACATAAGGTTCCAACTTGAAATAGAAATCTTTATCGTATGTGGAGTACTTCTATTTGGCTTCATTCAACTTCTCCCTGAAATATGCAACAGGTTTTTTCTCTTGACTTAAGACTACTCCAATTGCAACTCCACTCGCATCACATCTCACTTGAAATGTCTTTTCGAAATCAAGTAAAACCATAATCGATTGTTCAGTTATCTTCTCCTTCAATACGTTGAAGCTTCTCTCAGCCACTTCTATCATTTTGAAAGACTTGTGTATTTTCTTCACTGTATCCATCATTTGAGCGCTAATCTCGCTAAATTTTTTTATGAACTTCCGATAAAAAATTGCCAATCCATGGAATATTCTTACTTCAAATATATTCTTTGGTGAAGTCCATTCTCTAATTGCTTTCACTTTTTTGGATTCCATCTTCAGCTCATTTGAAGAAATTACAAAACCTAAGTAAATGAGTTATGTCTTCATCAAAGAGGACTTTTTCATATTAAATAACAACTTCTCTTGCTGCAACCTCATCATTACCAATGTCAAATGTCCCAAATGCTCCTCCTTTGTCTTACTAAAGACCAGTATATCATCAAAATATACAATCACGAATTTTCCAATGAAATCTTTCAACACTTCCTTCATTTTCCTCATAAAAGTACTCGAGGTGTTCGTTAATCCAAACAAAATAACAAGCCATTCATAGAACACCTCATTTGTATTGAATGATGTTTTCCACTCATCACCTTCTCTCATTCTTATTTGGTGATATCCACTTTTCAAATCTATTTTTGAAAATTAGTTATCTCTGCTTAGGGAATCCATCAAGTCATCCTTCCTCAGAAATGAGAATCTATACGTGATGGTGATCTTATTTATGGCCCTCATGTTCGTACACATTCTCCATCCTCCATCCTTCTTCGGGCTCAATACAGTTGGCACTGTACATGGACTCAAGCTTTCCCTGACCAATCCTTTGTCTAACAAATCCTGAACATGTCTTTTCACCTCCTCATTCTCCTGAGGTGTCAACCTGTACGGTGCTTTGTTTGGCAGGCTTGCTCCTAGTATCAAGTCAATATGATAACTGATACTTCTGATAGGCAGCAATGGTTTTGGAAACTCATCCACTACAATGTCAGAAAAATTCTCTAGCAGTTCCTGAACTTCCTAAGGAAAATATTCCATCGAAGTACTGGTAAGGATAACCCTCATCTTCCTAACTACAACAAATTGCATCTCCTGTTCCTTCTTTACTTCATTCAGGAGTTCCTTCCCACTCATGAGAAGTATGCTTGTGATAGATTCATCCTTCACCTTCTTTTCTTCAATTGGCAGCAACATGTGCGTCCTACCATTCTTCTCCAAAGTATAGGTGTTTCTTCTCCCATCATGAATGACATTTTTTTCACACTGCCATGTTCTTCCCAACAAAACATTACATACATCCATGGGAATCACGTCACACAAAATTTCATCCCTATATCCACCTATATTAAATTCAACAGGCATTATTTAGTGATTGTTACCTGATGAACTTTATACAACCATGAGACTTTGTACGGCATCAGATATGTAGTCATATCCATCTCTAGCTTCTCGACCATCTCTGTGGATACTAAGATGTCAGTGCTTCCACTGTCAATCATCAACTTGAAAACTCTGTCCTTCGTTTTGCAAGTTGTCCTGAACAAATTGTTCTGTTGTGCTGGTTTTTTAGTCTCTGGCTCTTGCTTCAAAAGAACCTTCTTGATAATCAAGGATTTCCCATACTCTACACGTTCTGCCTCAACATATCACTTATACGCTTCCGAAAGGTGAGCTTCACCTCATCCTTTATTCCTCTCGAGACAATCCAAATACATATGCCATGTCTTTCCACAGGCATAACACCTTTACTTCTCCTCCGCTACCTCTTCCTCTTCTTCTAGGAAAAGAGTTTCTACCACCACTCTTCCTTCCTTGGGAACTTCCTCCTCTCTTAGGGTGACTATGTGGTTTCTCTGCCTCATCCTTGGGGTTCTTTGATTTATCGTGGGAAACTCCTTTCCTTTGTTCAATCTCCGACCTTTGTTTTGTTGACTTTGCTTGTTGGCCAACTTGTTTTCTTCCTTCAGTGCAATTTTATATGCATCCTCTACTATTCTGACTGTCGCCATGCTGATTTCATCCTGGATGTCATACCTTAGGCCATTGATGTATCTGTAAACCTTCTCCTCATTTCTCTCTCTCTCTATCTAGCACTGATGTTCAATCTATAGAATTCCTCTGTGCACTCCTTCACAGTCATCCCTTTATGTCTCAGGTTCTGCATCCTTCTGAACATATTTATCTGGCAATCCTTAGGCATGAATTTCGCCTTCAGCTTGGCTACCATTCGATCCCAGCTCTTAATATTTTTCTTACCTTTGATCCTTCTATCAACTTGCAGTTCATCCCACCATAGCGATGCATGTCCTTTCAACCTAGTGACAACATGCCTCACCTTTTTCTCTTCTTCAAAATCCTCATAGTAGAAATACTTGTTCATTTATCGTATCCAATCAAGCAATTCCTCGGTGTCTAAGTTACCTTCATACATAGGGACATAGATCTTTTCTCTGTCTCCCAACTTAACAACCACTCTCAGCTAGAGTTATTTCATAGCATCCTTAGCTACAGCTTCCTCAACTTCTACTTATTAATTCTTTGCTTCATTGATGTCTCCAACATCAGGCGCTCCACTTTGTGATGTTTCCATGGAATCCAACCTTTCTTTGAGATCTCTTATCTCCCTTTCCATAGATCTATTTTCTACGGGTGGCTCAACACGTCTTCTACGTGGCATGGTGTTGACGCTTCTGATACCTCTTTCTGATATCGGTCTATTCCTCTTTTTACATAAATCAATTCTTTATCTTATCTCATACCACTATGACACAAACCCTCTTCCCTCCAAAGGGTTGCTCGACCTCTCGGTCTTGGATCGTTCAAGTCACTGAGTCGTAGCGACTCCTTGGGTCCCTACGGGCACTCGAAACCACTCTAATCACACACATAGGTCCTTCCCCCAAGTGACCATGTATATGACCGTGGGTCTATCTCTTTATGGTTGGGACTTCAAGGATATCCAGAAATCCTCCTCCAACTTATTTTGAAGCACGCTCCTCCGATTCTTTGGAGCTTCACCATGCGTCTCCTAAGGTCCGCTGGCCCCATAATGATTTGGGTTTCATGGCTTTGGGAACTCTAGCGCTCTCATCCATGAACCTTCGGACTCTCGACTTTTGAATTCCTTGATCCACTACCACGTACTGCCCTCTCGATCAACAACTGAGATCAAATCGTGACTTTGGACTTCGTGATTCTGTTTCAGGCAAGTCTTCAAGCTTCCCGAAATCTGAAGTGCCCAAACACCTTACAATTACCCTTCACGTAGCTCTCCCAGGTCTGACGGTCTGGATTCGTTTGTCCCCCTCCGGAACGAATCTTGTCCACTGACTTTTATGGAAGCTTCAAGGACCTTCCTCCTCAAAGAGTTTCCACCGCTCTCCCTCCTTAGATTTGCTTCTTCGATTTCTATTGTTCTAAGAACATTATCTTCGACACTTAGTCAAAATCTTTACCTACACACTGCCTATGATGGGTCTCCAACGAATTCTCTCCTCTGTGGCTAAAATCACACTACTCCTCCTGAGCTTTCGAGTATGAAGACTCTGTCACGCACTCCTTGCGAATGTCGATGCACTCGTTGCATACATAAGTTTCTCTATATCTTCTCATCTTCGAGTCGAAACAGACTTAATCACGCACCCTTTGCAGATATTATGCACACCTTGCACTTTCTCAATGAAGAGAAACAATTGAAACTTATTCACTCTCCACAGCAAATCATACATTCAATCCTGTAAATGCATTCATAGATACAAAAATACGAAATAACAGAGAATTGATAATAACATGAAGTCTACCATTCACACATTTATATAGACACAACAATCACATGCCTTTGGGACAATATTCCTCTGTTATATTCATTCGACTAAAACTTACATACATTCATACATTGTTTTTTATTACTCCCTAAGACATACACTACTAATCGTCTATCTTCTATCAACAACCTTTCAAAAACAACTACCAGGCAACAATACAAAGCTTTATACGAAAGGGGTGTTCTTCGAAACTTTCCCTCCAACTAGTCTACGCTATCCTATTAGAATTAAATGCTATCAAATACTAAACATTTATTACAATAAATATCAAGTCAGACAGATAAGAGTAGACACTCCAAATTTGTGCTCCGATCCATCACATTAAAAAAAAATACATCTCCCCATCAATATTACGTGATGGCTTAGCCTCCGATCATTAAATATGTTCATAACTCAAAAAACTTTGTTAGATCTTTCATTAATACACTAACTTTAGAATTCAAAACATTTCAAAATACGCGCTAGTGCACCCAACTATCTCCCGCTTGTGCTTTGCTGGCGATGCTCCTACATCACTATAACTATCCAAAAACCTTGTAATTGCATCAATGTGAAACTTTCAAGAGATATATTCCCTTTATAGGGCTTATGTGGTGGTTTTAGATCCTGTGCATGGTCCATGGGGTCTAAAAACCATATTTTAAGCCATGTATTTTTTTCATCCTTACACTATGGACAAGATTTGTGACCCATATCTAGTGCATTAAATCTTGCAATAACACTCATATTACACACATGTGCTAAATATTCCCTTTCACAAGGAATATCTCCTTGGTCCATGAGCTCTAAAAGCATATTTTTAGGTCTTGAGACATTAATGTTCATCCTTAAACCATGCATAGGGCCTTGATACCAATCTTTGGTCTGCCAAACTTTGTAATGACATTCATACCCCACTTTGAGGATGAAAATATATTGTATATGGTGTATGTGTTGGTTCAAAACCTCCTTCATATCCCATGAACCTTAGAATATTCACTTAAGTCCTCACATCCTTGATTTATTCCCTTGATCATAACTAATATCCTTAGATACATCTTGAGTGTGAAAAAAATCCTACTAGGACTTGTATCCCATTGTACCACCCTCCTAGGCGTTAATCATTTATCCATAAATGATAGTGTGAATACATGGACATCCTTATATACATCTTGAGTGGGAAAAAACTCCTACTAGAAATTGTATCCCACTGTACCACCCTTATAGGTGTTAATCAAGTATCCGTAAATGAAAGTCTAAATGCATGGTCAAAATAATTATAAGCTCTACAACTAAATAACGTGGTGTGTCAAGAAAATAATCCTACAAAAGAATGGTGGTATTTATTTATTTTTTCCTGCAAACTTCCTCCATATAATTGTATGTTTAACTAATTCTATCAACTCAGAATTATTGAAATTTTAACATTTAATAAGGATGAAAATATTAATATGATTAGTCTTTGGAACATAGCCATTTTTGGTAAGTTAATATGGCCACCATTATTTAAATAAAATTTACTCATAACCAAATTTGTTAATATGATTAATCTTTGGAGCACAACCATTTTTGGTAAATCTATATGTCCCCCAATATTTAAATAAAATTCATTGATAACCGAATTTTGAAGGAATATAGCGAGAGTTCAACAAAAATCACAAACTTTGAAGGAATATAAGAACAGTTTAAAAAAAATCAAAAATGAATTAACGATATATAATTAAAAACATACTTTAGTTGTCTATATTCTATTAGTATTTATTTGAAACAAAGTCAACAAAATAGTGTCGAAGGGGTTGTGACAGAAAAAATAGAAACACATACATAGTACCGTACAGTAAGGGATCAGGATTGGATTACAACATCGACCATTTTTGAAGCCTTCAATAGAGTAGTTCCCTTTTCATTGAAGCACACTACCCAGATAGAAAGGAACACACAAGCCATGTCTCTTAGCAGGCCAAAAACATTGAAAAGAGTTAATTGTCGTGACCGCATAGAACACTTGTTCATATCTTACGATCGTTCACCTCCTAAGGGCATGTTTCACCGTGAAGCTTCTTAATTGGTTTCCTCGAACACCAAGAATATTTCGTCTAGACTACGTCTCTTCACCTAGAGCATACTCGTACTCCTTTCTAGGCCACTGACGAGTCACACTCTTACTCTAGTTAAACTTTTGTATACTTAGACAATTTTGAATTGTTTAACACTTGGTCATATATAAGTATACATTCATTAACATGAGAAACCAAGAAAACAATTGTGGAACAAATGAAATACAAACACAAAAATAGTGTTGGCAGCACAAACTATGCCTAACACCCGACTAAGTCTTTGTTATTACGAAACAATCACGATATGAGCACTAACGGCTCTGTTATCACATAAGTTGTAGGTTGGAAAAATCTTAACCCAACCACCAATTGGAGACAACCTAGAGAGCACCCACCCAATGTCACCTTAGGCAAGTGTTCTCGTCACTTTAGAGGTGAGGTAGTTACCTCAAGGGGTAAATCTTGATTACCCTAGGGGGTATTGAGATGGAAAATGATAGGTATGGATGGAATCCCCTAAAGTTCAAGTTTCTATATGGAAAAGGGAACTTGGATATGAGTCTAGAGGGTTTATTTAAAGTTGTCAATGATTTGCATAACTTTCCAAGTTTGAATATCTGCGTGAGACACAAAGAAAACCAAGTATATGATATATTATGTTATTTGGACAAGAAATTTAATCTTGTTGTCGCTAATTGCAAAAAAAATCAATGATATATATCAGCATATAGAATAAAATAAAGGCTGCAAAGTAAATGCTAAAAGTATAATTGAATAAGCAAGAGACAAGCTAGTGAAAACTAGCTTAAGTCAACAATTATAAAGCAATACTTTAGCACAAAAGAAAGGATGAAACAAAATCTTACCGCAGTGATATTTATTAGACTTATGGCTGTAGCAAACTAAGCTTTATATCAGAAAAATCAAGCAATGAAAATCACTTCTAACTAGCTCAAAAAGTGCATTAGGGTTACTATTTTGTTTGGGAAAAGTTGTAGCCAATTCCTAGGGTTAGTTTAGGAGTTATATAGGGTTAGACAATTAGTTTTATACAACCCTAATGGCTGTAGGTTAGTTTTGTAACAGAAGCAAGTTTTAGTGGATGAAAGAGGACGCTTCAATGAAGTAAGAAAGCCTAGGCCTCAATGAACAACGCCCAAGTGAGAGAATTTTAAAACTTGAAACTTTCATGTTTACCAATGCAACATTTTATTTCTGTAATGCAACGATTAGTGCCTTTAATTATGGGTTAATGGGGTCAAAAGAAAGAGCTAGGGATAGTACCTCTTTGGGGGTATAAATCCTCTTATTCCCCAAGAAAAGTAACCTTATCTAGGGTTTAAAACTAAGGGGTGTATTCCCTTATACTTCCTTAGCAAACCCTTGCAAACAAGAATTTTATGCTTTGAATTATGATGGAGCTAAAGTAGGGGTGTATGCACTTATACTGCCTACCTAGCCTTAACAAAATAAACCTTGAGATTGAATTACAAATGATAGCAACAAGTAAAAATGCCTTACCAATCCAGTAACAACAAGATAAAGCATAAGATGCCAAGTTAAACCACCACAATAGAAAAATAATGACCTCCAAGAGCTAGCACATCATCATCAAATCCATAACCAAAGAGAAACCATATCATAGCACAAGATAGCAAGAACCCTCAAGGGTAGCGAAAATTTCATTCCTCTACCTCTCACAATGGGAGAGTTATGATTCAAAATGAGATCTTATGATTTCTATTTATATAAAATGTCATTCACATAGTTTGTCCACATTCACAAGGTTAAAACATAAGATAAGGAGTCTAAAACCCTTATAAATCCGCTTGGAACAAAATAATATTAAACAATTCACTTAAAATTCACTTTTACACAAAAGAAAAACCCTACACAAAAGAAAAACCCTAAAGTAAAGTAAGATGACGTCCTCCCGCTAGGGCATACCTTGACTGTGAATAGACTGTCATCTTTAAGAAGCCAGGCGGACCCTGTATAGAATGTCATCCTTAAGTCAATTGTATGTTTACGGGCCAGCAGCATGCGTGGTTCTTTCGTAATGGCATTGGAATATGATGCATTCGTTCAATAATGGTTCAAGTCTTACAACGTTTTTCGCAGGAACCCTTCAAGAAAATTCGTCTATTACTTCATGTATGGCAAGGAAGCAAAGCATGAGGACATCCCCGTAACTTTCTGGCAACTTGCAAGTGTCGTAAGACTCGTGACCATACGAGACAAAATCTTTGGATGAGAGTGATCTGAAGAATATAATCTTTAGAAAATTGATTACCAATGCAATGACATATTTCATTTTACTAATGAGGACATCCCTGGAACTTTCCGGTAGACCATACGAGACAAAATCTTTGGATGAGAGTGATCTGAAGAATATAAATCTTTAGAAAATTGATTACCAAATACATATTCTAATGTGTTCGGCCAGATACAGTGGATCATTCAATAGAGATACGTGTGTCTATGGAGAGCCCCAAATGTCAACTAGACTTTTCTGACCTATTTTATAGGCTTTTGTAAACTATTATCCTTATTTTATTTTATAGACTTTTGTACCTATTAATTTAGGTGAAGTTTTTCAACATTTTTTCAAATATAATTATAGAATGTTCAATTTCAAATTTCAAATTTTGCAAAATGTTTTTTTTTTTTTTT
>SNQJ01S0038341.1:26686-48290 GCA_010110895.2 Picea sitchensis | reverse complement strand
AAAGAATGGAAAGAATTCTCATTAACCGTTGTGAATAATGAATAATTTACACATGATATACTCTGTATAACTCAATGAGTATGAATTGAGGTGAACCAATTCACCATAGTGGTGGTCTAGAGTGATCTAGACACACACCAACAGTTACGAGAGTGAACTGCCACCTATTCTAGTCTCTCAGGTATTTACGACAGTGAACTACCACCTAGTTGAGTTAACTAGTCAACTACTCTTCAGTTAACTAACTGAACATAAAGTAGTGAGGAGTTAACTCAAGGAATCAAGGCTAATGTGCCACTTTGGTGATGATACCAAGGCAAGGTCGAATTATCATGGTGATGATCCCAATGTTGCATGGTGATGATCCCAATGCATTATCTAAACTTAACTCAACTAGTCAAACTAAAGTGTGAACTGAAAGAGAATATTCTCCAGGTGGAATATTCTCTCCTAAAATATAGGAGACTGGATAATGACTAATTATAACTAATGAATAAATAAAAACCTTAGGAAAAATAAATCCTAGGTGTGTGTGAAGTAACTCCAACAATCTTATGACATCGTGATCAATATGGACTAGTTAGAATCGCATGAGGCGATACTCAACTACAAGACGAAACAATTGAGCTTGGTCGATGATGAGGGATAGAGACGTGTGATTGTAGGTCAAAACCAGGGAGTTTCCCTAATTTTTATCTCTTCCTTGCAGTTACAGAAGAGCTTGCACAAGGGATTTAAGATTTATGCGATCCTTGTGTTAAATGAAAAAGGAGTAGCGGAAGGTCTAGAACACCATCCAGTGGTGAGATAGTTTGCAGACATCTTTCCAAAGGAGTTGCCTAGGATACCGCCAGAGAGGGAATTGGATTTTACCATAGACCTAAAATAGGGGACTGAACTGATAGCTAGAACGCCTTATCGGATGTCGACCCTAGAGTTATGGTAGTTGAGAATGCTACTGAAGGAGTTGTTGGAACTAGGACTTATACGTCCAAGTGTGTCATCGTGGGGCACACCTATTATTTTCATATGAAAGAAGGATGGGTCGTGGAGACTATGCATTGACTACTATCAATTAAACAAGGCAAAGATCAAGAATCAGTATCCGTTGCTGAGGATTGATGATCTGTTTGATCAGATGAAGGGTGCTACAGTGTTTTCAAAGATCGATTAGCGATCAGGGTATCACCAGTTATGGATCAAGGAGGATGAAGTCCCTGAGACCGCCTTTACGATGATGTTTGGACATTACAAGTTTATTGTTTGACCATTTTCACTGACAAACGCCCCAGGGGTATTTATGAGTTTGATGAATGGGGTGTTCCGCGAGTACTTGGACAAGTTCATCCAAGTATTCATTGACGATATTTTGATTTACTCTCGGATGATGGAGGAGCATGACGAGAACTTGCACTTGGTACTATAGTGTCTTTGAGAGCACAAATTGTATGGGAAATTTTTCGAATGTTCATTTTACCAATTGAAGATTCACTACTTAGGACAAGTCATCTCTGGTGAAGGTATCATCATGGATCCAACAAAGTTAGAGGCTATTATGGAATGACTTGCACCGACAAATGTCTGGTAACTACGCAGCTTCATGGGTTTAGCAGGATACTATCGACAGTTCTTCGAAATTACAGAAGAAGAACAACAAGTTTATTTTGACCGAGAAATGTGAGGAGGCATTTTGGAGGCTCAAGGAGATATTGACAACAACACCAATATTAAGGGTCCCTGCCATGGACGTAGACTTCCTGGTGTGCACTGACGCATCCAAGGAAGGCTTAGGTTGGGTCTTGATGCAAGATGGTCCGACGATTGCTTACATTTCGAGGAAGATGAGAAGGCATGAGGAGAACTATGTGATGCATGATTTGGAGTGGTTAGCAATGGTTTATGCCTTGAAGGTTTGGAGACACTACCCTATTGGATGAAATTTTTAACTAACGACGGACCAGAGAGGACTACAACACATCTTTATGCAAAGCGACCTGAACGCGCGACAACGGTGTTGGTCAGAATTGCTTAGCGAGTACGACTTCGAGATTACTTACATAAAAGGAACCGTGAACCGAGTGGCATATGTGTTGAGTCAGAGACCATGCATCTTTTCAATGTTTCCTCTTCATACGAATTTACATGAAAATATTCTAACTTTATAGCGCGACGATGACTAGTACAAAGAGGTCAAGGATTTTATCGAACAAAACACAATGATGGTACCAAGATTTGAAGGATTTACGTTGACGAAGATAGATTATTGAGGTTTAAAAATCGGATTTACGTACCACCAAACGACGAGTTGAGGAGTTTGATCCTAAACGAGGCTCATAGAGCAGTGTATATGGCTAACTTGGGAGTCACGAAGATGAGGGTGGACCTTAAACCCTTATTCTTATGGAAAGGAATGAAGGAAGACATAGTGAGCTATGTGGCTAGATGTCTAGAATGTCAGCATGTGAAGGCTAAACATAGACATCCATAAGGACTAATACAACCACACACTATTCCAGAATCGAAATGTGAGTTCATTTCAATGGATTTAATTGTTGGATTGCCACTGACAGCAAGGAGACACGACTCAATTTTTGTGGTAGTCAACACTTTGACGAAGAGTGATCATTTTATTCCTATGCATATGATGTATCATGCACCTGACATGGCTAGAGTTTTCATCAGTGAGATGGTGAGGGTGCATGGCATGCCTAAGAGGATTATATCCAATCAAGGATCGATGTTTACTGGATGATTTGGAATATTTACAAAGAAGACTTGGGAAGCCAACTTAACTTTAGTACTGCGTATCACCCAGAGATGGACAGGTAGACTGAACGAATGAACCAGACATTGGAAGACATGTTGGACATGTACGTTATGGAGCCACAGAAGCGTTGGGAAGAATTATTGCCACTGGTATAATTTGCTTATAACAACAGTTACCAAAGCACCATTACGATGGTGCCTTGCTAGTTTCTTTATGGGTGACCATGTCGTATGCCTTGAGTTGGGATCGGCTTGAGGATGGGTTCGTAGTGGGACCGGAAGCGATCCAAGCAATGTAATATCAATTGAAAACTAAGACAAAGGATCAAGGAAACACCAGATCGACAGATGAGTAATGCCAATGCACATCATGTCGATCGTAGTTTCGATGTGGTGATCGAGTATTCTTGTAGGTGAAACCACATAAGAGTTCGATCAAGTTTGGAAAGGTTCCTAAACTATCTCTTAGGTTCATGGAATCCTGTGAGATTATGGATAGGAGAAGGCCCATGGCCTATTTGACTAGCCTTGCCTAATTCTTTAGGGTAGACACATGATGTATTTCACGTCTCTTTTTGAGAAATTATTTTAGTGATCCTACACATGTTTTGGCTTGAATACTTTGCATGTGTCAGATGAGGGTAGGCTCACGGCTGAGCCGATCCTCATCCTGGATCATTGCATTCAATAGCTGCGGCACCGAACAGTAGATTAGGTCAAGTTCTAGTGGGACAACTATAATCCACACTTGGCGACCTGGGAGGATGCATATGATATGCGCCAGCAGTTTCCTTTTTGTTGATAGAGAGACTTATGATACTGTGATACACAGTTTTTGACACTCATATACTATGAAACTTCGGGACAAATTTTAGACAAAGAAGGGGTGTATGTAACATCCCGCTCTTGCACACACTGCACGAACTTATTCTTTGAGGAAACTTGCTTGCAAGTGATCCAAATTATTATAATATTAGGCATTTTATTATGATTATGAGGCATTATGGATATGATGACATGTTATTTTACTGTATTGACATAGATTGGTGCTATTGACTCGGTTCTCCCGAGTTTGCAGGATTTTTGACCTTGAGGATGCAGAGGCATCGATGGAACCCTTGGACTTCGGACCGAGTTAGGGAGTGGACAATTGGGGTTTGATTGTTGTATATATGACCTATGTTCATCTGATTAGATGTTATGATTATGGATTTTATTTCTGACATGATTCGTTGATGATGCAAGTTGATAATAACTTTTCAACCAAACTCACATGTGGAGTAGAGGAGTCACGCATGACTACCATAGACGTTGAGGGAGAGGTGTGGACAACAACCCTGCCATAGCCTACTAGCACTCCTGTCGTGGCTCGAAATATAGGTTAACGACTACCTAGTTTGAGAATACCGATGATGTCGTGAGGGAAAACTCTGATAGTCGCTCACGATGATTCTAAATGGAACGCAATAAGGCAGGGGCCTTATTCTTTAGAGGCCCTTAGTCTCCCACAAGATCACCTGGCAGAGTATTGACTCCCAGATTTTTTTATGTCTACCAAATTAGTCAAGAGGCGAGTGGCACCCTTGGAGCACGTAGTGGGTCCTAAAGGGCACGTCATGCAAGAAAACCAGAAAGAGGCGAGTGGAACATTGGAGCACATAGTGCATCATGAAGGGAACGTCGCGCAAGGGAAACAAAATGAGGTGAGTGGCACCCTTGGAGAACCTAGTATGTCTTGAAGGGTATGTTGCAGTGTTAACTAATAAGAGAATAAAACTACATGGACTTAGAAAGAATAACGTAATAAGAAAGATTTAAAAACAATTTCTCTAATAAAATGTCGCCCAGCCTCGAAAATTAAAATCTAGGTCTAACGTAATATTTGTAGTAAAAAAATAAAAATCATAATAATCATCATTAAGCATGTGACAAAAAGGGGGTAAGAAACTTGATTAAATTATTAAAATCAAAATATTGAGGGATTTAAAATTTTAAAAAGGAAATGATTGTTTTGTTACACTTGCTAATTAAAATTTATTAATTAAAAAGGAAAAAGGGAAAAAAGATAATTTTCTACACTTACTAATTTGAGTTTAGAAAAAAGGGGAAAGAGGGAAATTTAAAATAATTAGGAAACTAAGGGAAAAAGGGGGAAACTTAAAGAAAAAGGGAAACATAAGGAAAAACAAGAATGACCAACTTAGCAAGGAATTTTGCCTTTAAGAACTTTCTAAATTCAACTCAACTAGTAAATTGGTAAAGGGGAAAGTCATTAAATTGTGTAAGGGAATATGGGGACACCTAGGAGCGATTCTAGGAATTCTTTTAGGTGGGTGAAGCAAATAGGAGTAATTAAATAATTAATGAAATTAATTTCTGGTGCAAGGAAGGGGATGAGTGACACATGTATGGGGAGGATTTTTCTAAATTAAATTATTGAACATTAAAATTAAATGGGAATTTGGGAAAGATGTGACTTAGAAATTATATAGAAATGAGGGAGGAGGGGAAGGATGGATCTCCTCTGTCATGCGTAACATTACATTGTAGAATTTTAAACTTGACTGACTTAGCTTGTGGGAGTTGGGATTCCCATCTCGGTGTGGAGTGGTAGCTCGGCCTTGCCAAGCAAGCTGGGAGCTAGCTGATCTCTGGTTCAATGTGACTAGCCCATTGTGACTCAGGGAGCTTAGGGGGAAGAAGAGTACCCCTAGTGTTGGTTGGGAGGTACCGGTGAAGTCTAATCGTTCAGAAAGTGGGAGCTACACAGAGCGCGTAGGACAATGACTCTGAGCGGATGGCTTGGGATATGGTACGCATGCTCTTATTATGCATGGTATATTATTATTGACTTTATGCTTTCATTTATGTACTTTTAACTGTTTAAATAAGGTGTTTGACTTAGCACTTTAATTGAGAACTTGAATTTCCCCATAGCCTTAAGTTCGCCACTTGACTTGACTCCCTTGGCATTCGATCCCTGAATGTCGTGACTGTCCTATTGGTTTTAAATGATTTTTATGAAGAGTTTATGCTTGGTCCTCATCCTCGTATGTAGTTCGTCAGTCCATTCCTAAGTAGTCAGCCAAGTGCCGAATCGACGGTCGTCACTTCGGTGCATAGAGACCTATACATTCTAATGCCCTGCTTTTCTGTGCTTGGATGATGAGCAAAGGTTGTTTGCCCAAATGTCTACCCCTGTTGAATGTTTCAGGTTGAGTGTTTGTCTTGCGCCTTATTGTGCATGAGTATCTTTGTGCTTGATTGATTGTCTATGATTGATTGACCTCTGATCTCTACGTTTCCATATGCCAATCCCTGCGTCCTTCCAAAAAATTTCTCTCTGCCTTGACTGATTAATGTTGAATATTTCATCTTGCAATTTCTTGTGATTTGACTGATATTTGACCATCAATACAATGATTTTATACCAGTCCTATGACTACGAGTTGAATCCTTTTGGACAACGAATTTATGTTATGATTGCAACAATTGACAACTACCTTATGATATGTTATATGCATATTTATGTAGTGTTGACAAAGAAATTTTGCAAGTGTTTATTATGGATTGATAATGTGAATTGGCATATCTGCGTTTGATATATCTGCACCTTGGGAAAAGTATCGACGTTCCTTTAATAAGAAAAATGATGTATAGCTACGATTTTGTATTGATTATTTCTTATAATTATATATCATTATACAACAACATTTTTGTATATATAGTTGTGTTATCTCAGATAGCCGTGTTTTTGTATATATCATTATTATTTGTGTTTTACACGGTGTTTTAATACATGACGTTTTAATTCTTCTATGTTTTATTGTGATAATGGACTACCATTTTACATGACTGCGTTTTGACAGTTCTTAATGTTTGTTAGTAAAGTTATGCCTTGGATAACAATGAAACTTTTACCTAGAATACCCCATTTTGACCCAACAAATGTAGACAGGTTATCTTTTATTTAGCAGTACGTTTTAGCTAGATTTTAATTCCTTGAACACACTTACACTGAGTTGGGATGCACTCTGAGTTGGGATGCACTCACGATTACATTGAAGCACACTTCCACTTACCCTTACCTTGCGAGTTTCTGACACTGATATGACATTTGCGAGTTTAATTGGAACTTAACCATACATTGCGTGCAATATAATGGTTTCATGCTGCGTGATACCCAGATTCGTTGAAGGATTATTGCATGCATTGAATCCCATCTTTCCCGCTAATTTACTCTGCGATTTAGTACCTGGATTGCGATTTTTCTCTGTGATTTTAGACAGTGAATCCTTTTTAGCATTAGACAATGATTCCTTCATACAAATTACTAAACAACATTCTTTTATTCTAGATTATAATTAAAGGACAACACATAATTTGAAAGATAGTGAAATTAAGGTATTGACAACACCTTAATAACATATGGATGGTGAACAATTTATTCATACTTATGGATAGGCAGCATATACAATTTTAATGTTCAAGCAATTAACCTTCAGAATGATTTTAGCAGTTCATAACCTTTGGAAAGAGATTTTGTTATTAGTTAAGTAATGGTGGATTGCTCAACCAACTAAGTAATTAATGGACGTGATCTCCTGGGGTTACTAGACTTTGATTTTCCTTTTAAAAAGAGAGCCACTCATGTCTAAATCTGCTAGCAATCAATGTGGGATGAGATAACAACACCTCACATCCATATTTACACAGACAACGAATGTATCAGAGGACGTTTTTACTGTGTAGATGTTGCGTTTTCACTTGTATATTGGTTGTGTTTTTAGGAGGTAATGGAACTGTGTTTTTACAGGTGAAATGGCAGCGTTTTTCGTAGGTGAACGTCAGTATTTTTGGTAGGTGAATGATAGTAGTGTATTATGGGATTGACTGCATTTTTATTTCTTTTGCCTTTGACTGTGTCTTCATCCTTTATATCGACAAACAACTTATGATAAATGGAAACAAACTTATTTTTAAACAATAGTTATTTAATTGATAGTTAGCTAGTATATATGTGTCAGCGATTTATACATTCAATAATCCAACGATTTTATGTTAAATGCATTACACAACCACTTCATTATTTTTCCTGGCAATCTCAAGGATTTAAATGACAACGATATTATACATCACTTTTAATGTTGTATCATTATTGTTGTTTACAGCGATATGAATGTGTTATTATGGTCATGTGATAACCTTGGTGTGGTAGGAGGTCTATGACAACGATGGTATAGTATATATCATTATTACATATCATCATTAAATATCACTATTATATTTATCATTAAGGGATAGCACTATAATTATACGGCCATGTCTTTAAATCTATATCATCACTGATATTATCCCTAATAGCTCTTATTTGTATAGAGAGAGAATTTACAGAGAATTAAATTTAGACAACAATGATATTTTGTATATAACAACGATGTGTCTAATGTGTTGGATGTTGTGTATAACTAGAGAATTTAATATGTAAGGACATCGTTTTTATATATAATGTGATACCATAATACCAATATATAGATTATATAGATAACAATTTTAAATGTGTTCCCTAGATAGCAATTTTATTATACTATTTTAGTTTAAGGGATAACAGATTCAGGTTTAATGGACAAGGTTATATTGTTTTAAAGGACATATCCCATTTTTGTTTCAGTTAAACGATAGTGAATTCCTCCTTATGAAATTGCATATCTGATAACGGAATTGGAGAATGGCTACCGTGAATTAATTGTTGTAATAATAATTATCTAATGTGTACAGAATGAGTTTGTTGCACAAGGAAATTAATGTGTTGTTTGAATGTCATAGTCATTGATTCCCTTGCGTCTTTTTGAGTTGTTGATTGGGTGTTAGGGTTAGTCATCGTGGGTGAGATAGTTAATTTGGTTTCCTAGCACGTTGATTCCATTTTGGGTTAATGGTCCAATTGTGTTATGTTGCACCATTGTTACTTTCACGCCTATTGCCTGGTGACAACATGATTCCTGACAAGGGGATCATCGTGTGCCCTGAAGGATAGAGGCGAATGATAACCTGGTCGAAGTCTTATGCTTCCTGATGTGGGAAGGTGTTCATCATAATCGATGTTGTCCTTTATCTTGTAGGTGTCGCCTTGCTTGGCTTGGGCGAGTAGTCATTTCTATCTGTCTTAATTATCGCATGTTCATCTAGTCGCCTGATGTGTTAGCGTCTAAGTCGTTGTTTGTTGTTAACTGGTTTACATGTGTTCTGTTTGTCGTCAAGTTGCGGCGATTAACTGTTGTCTTTGTTGCCATCCTGCCAAAAAAAAAAATTCCTTGTGTTGCGTCGCTTGTAATACTAATGACGAGTTTGTTACAAATTTTGATAAGGAGTTGGAAAACCTTTCAAATTTTGGATATTCTCTTTCAAATATGAGTCACGACCATTTAATTTCTAATTTACCATTAGCCACTATGGAACCTTGTGGGCAGGTGAAGGGTTACGGGGAAGAAGAGTGGTGGCATGAGGTTAAAAAGAAGAAAGGAAAAAACTATAGGATTCAAGACTATTTTTCAATGGGACAAGAATGAGTTGTACATTAATATGTAATATTAAATTTGTGAGTGTAGTGTGCACATGAGGAGTGAAATTTCCATTCAAATTATGAATTGAAATAGTGATTCTTTCTTTGGAAAAAAAGAGTTTATATAACTTGTGCACAATTGTTTTTTACTAATTTGAGTGTTAGTTTTATATTTTTTAAAATTAAGAAAGGAGGAAGAAGTCAAGAATTAGTGCAAGGTTTTTCCACCTTAATATAATCAAACTAATTTATTTATTTATTTTTGTAGATTTTTCTATGTGGTATTATGGCGCACATACACATATAGGTAGGGCAATACAACTTTATAATATAAACACAAACATCTATATTTCATAATTATCATATATGTCAAAAGAAAAATAAAAGAGAAATGGAAAGCGTGTATGGGTAAGGAAATAAAATGGAATAGTTGAAACATAAGACGTCTTATAACTATGATATATGTCAAAAGAAAATTAAATAAGAATTGAAAATAATAATTTTTTAAATTTTAATATATATTTGAACTTTGTAGAGTCAAATCTTTATGAATGTGTAATTTCTTTAAAATAAATATGAGTAGCATATTAAAAAAATATCATAAAAAATAAACATATTAATTAATATTTAAAAAATAAAAAATAAAGTATTTTTTCTTATTCAACTCAAACTATAATAGTTTGTCATGTAAAACCCAAATTCTATGCACCCAAATATCAAAGAGAAACAATCCACTAAAAATATTTGAATTTCAAATAAAAACTACATGTTCCATTTAACAAATAAAGTTAGACCCCTTTAACAAATATTTCTTTTAATGGATGGTAATTTTGTCATAAATTCTTACCCCAACCTCCATTTTTTTGTTTTCTTAAAGTTATTAAAGAGATGTCGTTATAGAGTTTTGAGATTTTTACACAATTGTTTCTCAATTTTCAAAAGAATAAAGGACTCTTTTGACATGAAAATGAATATGTTGTTATGTTGCTACAACATTTTGCGTCAACCTTCATTTTCAACACTTTTTGGACAACTAAAAAGATTTTGAAGATTTATGCAGTTTTGTATTTATACATTTATGATTTTGCATCTATTTATTTCTATTTTTTAAATAACAAAAAATATTTACACTTATGATTTTGCATATATTTATTTTTGTTTCTTAAATAACAATTTTGATAAAGGATACATTTGTGAAGTTTGTCTAATATTATGAACTATTTTCAATATATGCAATGATAATCATATTAATCGATATTAACACTTATGCTAAGTGATGCAGGGGTTTCAAGCCCTGCACTAAACCTCCTTTTGTCTCTTTTACTCTTAGTCTTTAAATAGGTTTATCTCCTTAGTCCATGAACCTATTTTACTCTCTTTTACTCTCAGTCTTTAAATAGGTTTATCTCCTTAGGTCTGCTCGACCTCCCAGTCTTGGATCGTTTGAGTCACTGAGTTAGAGAAACTCCTTGGGTCCCTGCGGGCACCCAAAACCACTCTAGTCACACACATAGGTCCTTCCCCAAAGTGACCACGGCTATGACTGTGGGTCTATCTCTTCACGGTTCGGAGTTCGGGGATATCCTGAACTCCTCCTCCAACTTATTTCAAAGCATGCTCCTCTGATTCTTCGGACTTTCACCACGCGTCTCCTATGGTTCGTTGGCCCTGCTATGATTTGGGTTTCGTAGCTTTGCGAACTCTAGCACTCTCATCCATGAACCTTCAGAATCCTTACTTTCGAATTCCTTGATCCGTTACCACGTACTCTCCTCTAGATCAACAAATGAGATCGAATCACAACCTCGGACTTCGTGATTCTCCTTCCGGCAAGTCTTCAAACTTCCCGAAATCTGAAGTGCCGAAACACATTACAACTACCCTTCACATAGCTCTCCTAGATCTGACTGTCTAGAGTCGTTTGTCCCCCTCTGGAACGAATCTTTTCCACTGACTTTTATGGAATATTCAGGGACCTTCCTCCTTGAAAAGTCTTCGTCTCTCTCCCTCCTGAGATTTACTTATTTGATTTCTCTTGTTCCTCAGAACACTGTCTTTGACACTTAGTCGAAATCTCGACCTACGCACTCCTTGTGATGGGTCTCCAATGACTTCTCTCCTCTGCAGATAAAATAACGCTATTGCTCCTAATATTTCAAGTCTGAAAACTCTGTCATACACTCTTTGAGGACATCGATGCACTCATTTCATACATAAGTTTCACTATCTCTTCTTAGCTTCAAGTTGAAAGAGACTCAGTCATGCACCCCTTGTAGACACTATGCACACCTTTCACTTTCTCAATGAAGAGAAACAATTGAAACTTATTTACTCTTCACATCGAATAATACATTCAATCATGTAAATGCATTCATAGATACAAAAACAAGAAATAACATAGAATTGACTATAACATGAATTCTACCATTCACTCATTCAGATAGACACAACAATCACATGGCTTTGGGACAATATTCCTCTGCTATATTCATTCAACTAAAAATTACATACATTCATACACTATTCTTCATTACTCCTTAACACATAAAATACTGATCGACTATCTTCTATCAACAACCTTTCAACAACAACTACTAGGAAACAATACAAAGCTTTATACAAAAGGGGTGCTCTTCAAGCCTTTCCCTCCAAATACTCTACACTATCCTGTCGGAATTAAATGATATCAACTACTAAACATTTATTAAAATAAATATAAAGTCACAAAGATAAGAGAAGACGCTCCAAATCTGTGTTATGATCCATCACATTAAAACAAAATACATCTCCCCATCGAACTTATGCGATGGCTCAGCCTCTGATCATTAAAGATGTTCATAACTCAAAAATATTTGTTAGATATTTCATTAATACACTAACTTTAGGATTCAAAACATTTCAAAATACATGCTAGTGCACCCAGCTGTGTCCTGCTTGTGCTTTGTTGGTGATGCTCCTGCATCATACTCCTCTGGCTGGAAAATTTGTGGACTCATGTCCATGAGCTCTTGCACCAATTTTCCATGCTTCTAGATGTCTTGTTCACCAACCCAACTGGAATATTCCATCGATCATCCTTTCCATTTTACTAAATACTCAAAATACGTCTTCCTTTGGGTCTTCTTACTAACTCGTTGATCAATGATCTTCTCCATTTGTAGCTTCTCTACTAAAGGAGTCTGTTTCTCCCATTTGATCTTCCCCTGATCTTTGGATCCTCCAGCTCCATCCTCCCTGTAAGGATACAGGTCTACAATGTTGAATATGGATGATATACCCACGTCTCTTGATAGCTCTATTTCATAAGCATTCTCCCCAAACTTCCTCAGAATTTTACATGCCCTATCTTTTTCAATTTCAACTTGTTATATGTTCCCCTTAGAAACCTCTCCTTCCTTAGATGTGCTAGAACTTGATATCCGACTCCAAATTTAAGCTTTCTCCTATGTTGATCAACCCTTTGCTTGTATTCATTGCTTCTCTTCTTCAACTGCTCCTTGATCTGGTTATGGAGTTCCTGCATTTCTGCAGTGAAGCCTCGGACTCCAGTGCTCCTAAACTCACTGTGCTTCAGATCTCCTAAATCTGACACTCCTCTCAGACTCATTCCATACACGATTTGAAATGGAATTTTCCCCGTGCTTCTGTTACTGATTCATTATATGCAAACTCTACTTGTGCTAGAATTTGATCCTATTGACTATGGTGTTCAGTGACCAAACTCCTCAACAAATATCCTAAGCTTCTATTCACCACTTCGCTCTACCCATCCATCTGTGGATGATATGAAGAAATAAAATATAGCTCTTTCCCCGGCTTCTTCCACAACGTCCTCCAGAAATGACTAACAAATTTCCTATCCATGTCTGAAACTATACTCCTAAGCAATCCATGGAGTCTCACAACCTCTCTGAAAAACAAATTTACAACATGTGTTGCATCACTGGTCTTCTGGCATGGGATAAAGTGTGCCATCTTTGAAAATCTTTCAACCACCACAAATATGGAATCTCTTCCTCTTTTCATCCTCAACAATCCCAACATGAAATCCATGCTTATTTCATCCCAAGGCCTCTCTGGAATAGGCAATGGCTGATAAAACCGAGTGTTCTTCTTCTTCCCCTTGGCATATTGACAAATCTTACATTTGTTCACAAACCTATTCACCTCTTCTCTTATACGTGGCCCATAATATGAACCGTTTAATTGGGAAAATGTTTTTTCATGGCGAAAATGACTAGCTAGACATCCACTAACCTTTTCCTTCAACAAATTCTCCCTCATCAAACATATTGATATGCACAAATGGAACCCTTTAAACAACAACCCATCCTGAATCAGATATTCATCCCACTGGCTTCTGTCTCTGAGTACAGGATTCGCACATGCTTCATATGCCTCTCCAAAATTTGGATCATTGTGGCACATTTCCTTAAGGTGATCAAAACCTAAGGTTCCAACTTGAAATTATTGCAAAATCAGACTTCTCCTGCTCAATGCATCAACAACCTTGTTAGCATTACCAGAAATATGTTTAATTACAAAAGTAAAATTTTTCATTAATTCTATCCACTTGGCATGTCTCTAGTTTAATTTCTCCTGTCTAGTTATGAATTACAAAGCTTGATTATCGCTATACAAAACACACTAATTTGGTACAAGATAGTGCCTCCATTTATTCAAGGCTTGAATTATGGCATAGAAATCTTTGTCGTATGTGGAGTACTTCTATTTGGCTTCATTCAACTTCTTGCTGAAATATGCAATAGGTTTGTTCTCTTGACTTAAGACTGCTCCAATTGCAACTCCACTCACATCACATCTCACTTGAAATTTCTTTCCGAAATCAGGTAAAACCATAATCGATTGTTCAATTATCTTCTCCTTCAATACGTTGAAGCTTCTCTCAGTCTGTTCTATCGATTTGAAAGACTTGTGTATTTTCTTCATTGTATCCATCATTTGAGCGCTAATCCCGCTAAATTTTTTGATGAACTTCCCATAAAAAATTGCCAATCCATGGAATATTCTTACTTCAAATATATTCTTTAGTGAAGCCCATTCTTTGATTGCTTTCACTTTTTTGGATTCCATCTTCAACTCATTTGAAGAAATTACAAAACCTAAGTAAATGGGTTATGTCTTCATGAAAGAGGAATTTTTCATATCAAATAACAAATTCTCTTGCTGGAACCTCCTCATTACCAATGTCAAATGTCCCAAATGCTCCTCCTTTGTCTTACTAAAGACTAGTATATCATCAAGATATACAATCACAAATTTTCCAATGAAATCTTTCAACACTTCATTCATTTTCCTCATAAAAGTACTCGGGGTGTTCGTTAATCTAAACAAAATAACAAGCCATTCATACAGCACCTCATTTGTCTTGAATGATGTTTTCCACTCATCACCTTCCCTCATTCTTATTTGGTGATATCCACTTTTCAAATCTATTTTTGAAAAATAGTTAGCTCTGCTTAGGCAATCCATCAAGTCATCCTTCCTCAGAAATGAGAATCTATACGTGATGGTGATCTTATTTATGGCCCTCGAGTCCATACACATTCTCCATCCTCCATCCTTCTTCGAGATCAATACAATTGGCACTGTACATGGAATCAAACTTTCCCTAACCAATCCTTTTTCTAATAAATCCTGAACATGTCTTTTCACCTCCTCATTCTCCTGAGGTGTCAACCTGTACGGTGCTTTGTTTGGTAGGATTCCTCCTAGTATCAAGTCAATATGATGACTGATACTTTTGATAGGCAGCAATGGTTTTGGAAACTCATCCACTACAATGTCAGAAAAATTCTCTAGCAGTTCCTGAGCTTCCTCAGGAAAATATTCCATCAAAGTACTGGTAAGGATAACCTTCATCTTCCTAACTACAACAAATTGCATCTCCTATTCCTTCTTTACTTCATTCAGAAGTTCGTTCCTACTCATGAGAAGTATGCTTGTGATAGCTTCATCCTTCACCTTCTTTTCTTCAATTGGCAGCAACATGTGCGTCCTACCATTCTTCTCCAAAGCATAGGTGTTTCTTCTCCCATCGTGAATGACATTCCTGTCACACTGCCATGTTCTTCCCAACAAAACATGACATACATCCATGGGAATCACGTCACACATAATTTCATCCCTATATCCACCTATATTAAATTCAACCAGGCATTATTTACTGATTGTTACCTGATGAACTTTCTACAACCATGAGACTGTGTACGACGTCGGATATGTAGTCATCTCCATCTCTAGCTTCTCGACCATATCTGTGGATACTAAGATGTCAGTGCTTCCACTGTAAATCATCAACTTGCAAACTCTGTCCTTCATTTTGCAAGTTGTCCTGAACAAATTGTTCCATTATGTTGGTTTTTCAGTCTCTCACTCTTGCTTCAAAATAACCTTCTTGATAATCAAGGATTTCCCATACTTTGCACCTTCTACCTCAACATATCACTTATACACTTCCGAAAGGTGAGCTTCACCTCATCCTTTATTTCTTTTGGGACAATCCAAATACATATGCCATGTCTTTCCATAGGCATAACACCTTACTTCTCCTCCTCTACCTCTTCCTCTTCCTCTAGGAAAAGAGTTTCTACCACCACTCTTCCTTCCTTCGGAACTTCCTCCTCTCTCAGGGTGACTATGTGGTTTCTCTGCCTCATCCTTGGGGTTCTGTGATTTATCGTGGGAAACTCCTTTGCCTTTGTTAAATCTATGACCTCTATTTTGTTGACTTTTCTTTCTGGCCAACTTCTCTTCTGCATTCAGTGGAATTTTATACGCATCCTCTATTGTTCTTACTGTCGCCATGCTGATTTCATCCTAGATATCATACCTCAGGCCATTGATGTATCTGGAAACCTTCTCCTCATCTCTCTCCCTCTGTCCAGCCCTGATGTTCAATCTGTAGAATTCCTCTGTGCACTCCTTCACAGTCATCCCTTTATGTCTTAGGTTCTTCATCCTTCTGAACAGATTTATCTGGCAATCCTTGGGCATGAATTTCTCGTTTAGCTTGGCTACCATTCGATCCCAACTCTTAATATTTTTCTTACCTTTGATCCTTCTATCAGCTTGCATTTCATCCCACCATAGCGATGCATGTCCTTTCAACCTAGTGACAACATGCCTCACCTTTTTCTCTTTTTTGAAATCCTCATAGTAGAAATACTTGTTCATTTATTGTATCCAATCAAGAAATTCCTCAACTTATTCATTTACATAGGGACATCGATCTTTTCTCTGTCTCGCAACTTAACAACCGCTCTCAGCTAGAGTTATTTCATAGCATCCTCAGCTACAACTTCCTCAACTTCTACTTATTAATTCTTTGCTTCGCTGATGTCTCCAACATCAGGCGCTCTCCTTTGTGATGTTTCCATGACATCCAAGCTTTCTCTGAGCTCTCTCATCTCCGTTTCCATAGATCTATTTTCTATGGGTGGCTCAACACGTCTTCTAGGTGGCATGGTGCTGATGCTTTTGATACCACTTTCTGATATCGGTCTATTCCTCTTTTTACATAAATCAATTCTTTATCTTATCTGATATCACTATGACGCAAACCCGCTTCCCTCCAAAGGGTTGCTCGACCTCCCGGTCTTGGATCGTTCAAGTCACTAAGTCGTGGCGACTCATTGGGTCCCTGTGGGCACTCGAAACCACTCTAATAAAACACACAGGTCCTTCACCCAAGTGACCATGGATATGACTGTGGGTCTATCTCTTTGTGGTTGGGACTTCAGAGATATCTCGAACTCCTCCTCCAACTTATTTTGAAGCGCTCTCCTCCGATTTTTTGGACTTTTGCCACACGTCTCCTAAGGTTCCCTGGCCCCACAATGATTTGGGTTTCATGGCTTTGGGAACTCTAGCGCTCTCATCCATGAACCTTCGGACTCCTGACTTCCGAATTCCTTGATCCACTACCACGTACTGTCCTCTCGATCAACAACTGAGATCGAATCGTGACTTTGGACTTCATGATTCTGCTTCAGGCAAGTCTTCAAGCTTCCTGAAATCTGAAGTTCCCAAACACCTTACAACTACCCTTCATGTAGCTCTCCCATATCTGATGGTCTGGATTCGTTTTTCCTCCTCTGGAACGAATCTTGTCCACTGAATTTTATGGAAGCTTCAAGGACCTTCCTCCTCAAAGAGTTTCCACTGCTCTCCCTCCTTAGATTTACTTCTTCAATTTTTCTTGTTCTCAGAACATTGTCTTCGACACTTAGTCAAAATTTTGACCTATGCACTGCCTACGATGGGTCTCCAATGAATTCTCTCCTCTGTGGATAAAATCACGCTACTCCTCCTGAGCTTTCGAGTCTGAAGACTCTATCATGCACTCCTTGCGAATGTCGATGCACTTGTTGCATACATAAGTTTCACTATCTCTTCTCATCTTCGAGTCAAAACAGACTCAATCACGCACCCTTTGCGGACATTATGCACACCTTGCACTTTCTCAATGAAGAGAAACAACTGAAACTTATTCACTCTCCATAGCAAATCATACATTCAATCCTGTAAATGCATTCATAGATACAAAAATAAGAAATAATAGAGAATTGATAATAACATGAAGTCTACCATTCACTCATTTATATAGACACAACAATCACATGCCTTTGGGATAATATTCCTCTACTATATTCATTCAACTAAAACTTACATACATTCATACATTGTTCTTCATTACTCCTTAACACATACACTACTGATAGACTATCTTCTATCAACAACCTTTCAAAAGAAACTACTAGGCAACAATACAAAGCTTTATACAAAAGGGGTGTTCTTCAATACTTTCCCTCCAACTACTCTATGCTATCCTATCAGAATTAAATGCTATCAAATACTAAACATTTATTATAATAAATATTGAGTCAGACAGATAAGAGTAGATGCTCCAAATTTTTGTTGCGATCCATCACATTAGAAAAAAATACATCTTCCCATCAATCTTACGCGATGGCTTAGCCTCCAATCATTAAATATGTTCATAAATAAAAAAACTTTGTTAGATCTTTCATTAATACACTAACTTTAGAATTCAAAACATTTCAAAATACGCACTAGTGCACCCAACTATCTCCCGCTTGTGCTTTGTTGGCGAAGCTCCTGCATCACTATAACTATCCAAAAACCTTGTAATTGCATCAATGTGAAATTTTCAAGAGATATATTCCCTTTATAGGTCTTGTGTGGTGGTTTTGGATCTTGTGCATGGTCCATGGGGTCTAAAAACCACATTTTAAGCCATGTATTTTTTTCATCCTTGAACTACGGACAAGATTTGTGACCCATATCTAGTGCATTAAATCTTGCAATAACACTTATATTACACTCATGTGCTAAATATTCTCTTTCACAAGGAATATCTCCTTGGTCCATGAGCTCTAAAAGCATATTTTTAGGTCTTGAGACATTAATGTTCATCCTTAAACCATGCATAGGGCCTTGATACCAATCTTTGGTCTACCAAACATTCTAATGACATTCATAACCCACTTTGAGGATGAAAATATATTGTATATGATATATGTGTTGGTTCAAAACCTCTTTCATATCCCATGAACCTTAGAATATTCACTTAAGTCCTCACATCTTTGATTTATTCCCTTGATCATAATTAATATCCTTAGATACATCTCGAGTGTGAAAACAATCCTACTAGGACTTGTATCCCATTGTACCACCCTTCTAGGTGTTAATCATTTATCCATAAATGATAGTGTGAATACATGGACATCCTTATATACATCTTGAGTGTGAAAAAACTCCTACTAGAACTTGTGTCCCACTGTACCACCCTTATAGGTGTTAATCAAGTATCCGTAAATGAAAGTCTACGTAAATGAAAGTCTAAATGCATGGTCAAAATAATTATAAGCTCTGCAACTAAATAAGGTGGTGTGTCAAGAAAATAATCCTACAAAAGAATGGTGGTATTTATTTATTTTTTCCTGCAATCTTCCTTCATATAATTGTATGTTTAACTAATTATATCAACTCGGAATTATTGAAATTTTAACATTTAATAAGGATGAAAATATTAATATAATTATTCTTTGGAACATAGCCATTTTTGGTAAATTAATATGGCCACCAATATTTAAATAAAATTTACTCATTACCAAAATTTGTTAATATGATTAATCTTTGGAGCATAGCCATTTTTGGTAAATCTATATGTCCCCCAATATTTAAATAAAATTCATTGATAACCGAATTTTGAAGGAATATAGCGAGAGTTTAACAAAAATCACAAACTTTGAAGGAATATAGGAAGAGTTTAAAAAAAATCACAAATGAATTAACGATATTTAATTAAAAACATACTTTAGTTGTCTATATTCCATTAGTATTTATTTGAAACAAATATTTAAATAAAATTCATTGATAACCGAATTTTGAAGGAATATAGCGAGAGTTTAACAAAAATCACAAACTTTGAAGGAATATAGGAAGAGTTTAAAAAAAATCACAAATGAATTAACAATATTTAATTAAAAACATACTTTAGTTGTCTATATTCCATTAGTATTTATTTGAAACAAAGTCAACAAAATAGTGTCGAAGGGGTTGTGATAGAAAAAATAGAAACACATAGATAGTACCGCACAGTAAGAAATCAGGATTCGATTACAACATCGACCATTTTTGAAGCCTTGAATAGAGTAGTTCCCCTTTCATTGAAGCACACTACCTAGATAGAAAGGAATTCACATTCCATGTCTTTTAGCAAGCCAAAAACATCGGCAAGAGTTAATTTTCATGACCCCATAGAACACTTGTTCATATCTTACGATCGTTCACCTCCTAAGGGCATGTTTCACCCTAAAGGTTCTTAATTGGTTTCTTGGAACACCAAGAATACTTCGTCTACACTACGTTTCTTCACCTAGAGCATACTCGTACTCCTTTCTAGACTACTGACGAGTCACACTCTTACTCTAGTTAAACTTTTGTATACTTAAACAATTTTGAATTGTTTAACACTTAGTCATATATAAGTATACATTCATTAACATGAGAAACCAAGAGAACAATTGTGGAACAAATGAAATACAAACACAAAAATAGTGTTGGCAGCACAAACTATGCCTAACACCCGACTAAGTCTTTGTTATTACGAAACAATCACAATATGAGCACTAATGGCTCTGTTATCACATAAGTTGTAGGTTGGGAAAATCTTGACCCAACCACCAATTGGAGACAACCTAGAGAGCACCCACCCAATGTCACCTTAGGCAATTGTTCTCGTCACTTTAGAGGTGAGGTAGTGATAAAATGGGAGAGTAGAGTGATATGAACAAATATTCAATTACATACAATATCAATACAATGGACTCTATTATATATAGTGTACATGTTGTTATCAGATCTAACTTATTCTAAAGATAACTAGGGAGGTTGAGAGAATATATCAACCACACACCAAACAAGGGTCTCACAAATCCAACTCTCTAACAACCTCTTAATAATAGGATCAAACAACTCATGTAGAGATTAACTCTACCTCTCAATACATTAGCAAGTATATTAGATAAGTAGAAATTATATATTCCAACACTCTCCCTTAACGACTACTTATCTAAATATCTTTGTGGTCATATCTTCATCACTGTCATGGCTTCAATTTTTCACTTGAGCTTGCTTTACTACGATCTTCATCGTTGAACTTTCATTGCTTCCTCTTGCATCTTGTACCTGCATATAATTATTGATGTCCATATAAAACACAATCCATCTACCGAAATACATGGGTCATCTGCCGCTGTAACCGCTAGTTCTCTACGAATTGTTTTCAGCTACATAGCTCATTAATGTTAAACTCTCCCTTAAACGTAACTTGGTCCTTCACACTCTGAGACTCACAACTTGGTCTCACACTTTGATATTCTTCCATTTCACATCCCCACCTTGAATCGAACATCCAAAGTCTCTGATTCAACATCAAGCTAGCATACGAGTACACCTGCCACCCTCATACCTACCCTAGTGGTTAATTCCACAACTTGATACAACAACCTCTCTGTCTATGAGAGAGTATCACATCCTGTGATCACACACGCTTCTGCGCTACAACACATATGCATGTTTATGCCTTACTAACAGGGCTTACAACAAACCTGGAGAAATTAGCTTGCTTATGGCTAAGCATTATAATTTGGACCATAACCTGGGGTGTCGGGTACAACCGATCATGCACCCTCTACAACAATTCAATCAAGTACATAAAATATCAAC
>SNQJ01S0038341.1:0-19545 GCA_010110895.2 Picea sitchensis | reverse complement strand
CCTACTAATTTAGATTAGGTTTCTCAAAATTTTCAATTCCAATTGATGTGATTAAATCTCTAAAATGCATAATTAAAAATACTTTTCTTATTTAACTGAAAAATCCCATCATCCATTAATCTAATCTAAACCATTCAAACATTTCATTTCATATCATTATCCATAATTAAAAAAAAATGTATAAAACATAAATAGTATTTGAATTGTTATGATGTTTATAATTTGTTTTTAGAGAWTTCCTTTGAGAAAGCTAAAGAGATTTTTMAAAATTTCCCATGTTGAGAYTTTTCATCCATACAACTAATGGTGGCCTTCATCTAGAAAATCCACACAACCAACTAATCTAGAATCTAGACCAAATCTATTACTAGAAGCAATGTTGAACAAAATGCCTAAATCATATTCAAAATGTACATTATTTTTAAGAGAAGTGACATCTTTGAAAATCATTTGGACACAAATGTAAAGAAAATTTAAGTCTTTCTGGCCTAAGAGTACATGTAGAAAATCCACACAACCATCTAATCTAGAATCTAGACAAAATCTATACTAGAAGCAATGTTGAACAAAATGCCCAAATCATATTCAAATCCTACACTATTTTAAAGAGAAGCGACATCTTTGAAAATCATTTGGATACAAATTTTAATTTCATTTTCAATGTAATGTAAAGAAATTTAATCCATTATTTATGGATTAAGAGTATATCTAGAAAATCCACACAACCAACTAATATAGAATCTAGGTCAAATCTATTACTAGAAGCAACATTGAACAAAATGCCCAAATTATATTCAAATTGTACACTATTTTTAAGAGAAGTGACATCTTTGAAAATCATTAAGACACAAATTTCAATTTCAATGTAATGTAAAGAAAATTTAATCCACTCTTTGTGGCTTAAGAGTACATCAATGCCCCTTATATGGTGGTAAGATTATTTACTCAAATATACATTTTCGTATTTGAAATATACTTACTATCCAAAGATTCATAGATGTATACCATTTATTACTCTCTTGTTGGGTGCTTCAGATTCATAGATGTAAACCATTTATTACTCTTGTTGGGTCCTTCAGATTCATAGATGCAAACTACTTATTAATCTTTTGTTTGGTGCTTCAGATTCATAAATGTACACCATTTATTACTTTCTTATTGGGTACTTCGAAGTAATTCCATACAGCACAAGCTACCAAAGTCGTCTCGTTGATTTCTTCAGGGTAATTCCATACAACATGCTACCAAGCTTTTTTTTTTTATCAAATTTAGACAAAAGCCATATCTCTGCTACATTACTTATTATGAGTCAATGAGAGGAACAATCTAAAATTTAGACAAAATTGTTGAAATTAACAGTCAATAAGAGAATTAATTATTCTAGGTAATGGAGACCCTAATCATGTAGTGTAATGAGTTTTTATTGAATCAAAAGAAATAAAAATAAAAAAAACTATGTTTACACATGTATTTACAGAAATCTGTAAATCACCATTTATCTCGATGAAGATGCCATGATGCTAAATTAAATAGTCCAAATGGTATGTTTGATGGATATTTCGATGAAGTTCCTATTTGTTTTTGTCAACACTCTTAGATGAGTGAAATTTTGTAATCGATTGGAGTCACCAAGACATGAAAGAGTCATGAGTCCTTCGAGATGCTAGATTGCAATGGCTAACCAAGACATGAAGGAGTCATGAGTTCTTCGAGGTGCTAGATTGGCTTAGGTTAATATATTTAACACTATTTATCCAGAAATTATAATTCATCCTTAACTTTTATCATCAAATTTGCCATGTATGCTGAAACTAGTTAGTGATATGTATATTCTATAAAAATTACTAATATTCAAAATATATGCAGAATACTCTACAGAGTCTAAACATCTTTCACTAATTAAAAAAAATTAATGTTAGAAGGAAAAGAGATAAAATCATATAATATGTATTGCATTAAAATAGGTAATATCACTATATATTAATAGTAGAGAGTAAATAGATAAAATTGAACTTATTTATAAAATTTAGTTGCTAACTTAATATCTATAACATCAAAATCATGAACAAAGATAAGGTTGTTCTTATTTTAATCCCCACAGATATATAAAATCTTTGTACAATTACTTAATATTTATAATATTAAAATAAGTAATATCATAAAATTATATATATATATATATATATATATATATAAGAAAATAGATAAAATTAAACTCATTTACAAACTATAATTAATATATATATATAATTTATTTACAAAATTTAGTTTTACAAGTAATATCTATAACATCAAAGACATAAACAAAAACAACAACCATAACATGGTTGATAAACTTTATTTCAATTTTCAATTTAAAATATCTATATTAATACGATGAAAGGATGCCCAAGTTTAAATTTGGCGAAATGTTTGTATTTGTCTTTCATTTTGTTATCATTATTTTTCATTTTGCTATCATTATCTTTCCTCTATCATTATCTTTCCTCTAACTCTGTATTGGTTTTTATGACTTATTAATTTAGATTAAGTTTTTCAAGTTTAATTAATACTATTAAATATGTGAAAATGAAAAAGAAACAATTAAAAATATTCCAATTTTTGCAAGTCTAATAGTTATGATTAAATCTATAATATTTAAAAATAAATAATTAGGAAAAAATCTATACTACTAAGTAATCTATTATAATTTAAATCATTCAAACATTTTATTTGATGTTACTATCTATAATTATAGTTGTTTTCATTTATAAAATCCAGACCACAAATTAATTTAGGGGTTGTCTAAAAGTTCTAGTTTTGCATTTTTGGTTGGAATTTGGAAAAAACCCTTAGAGCACTTGGAATATGGGTTTTGAGAAAAATTCAAGAGATAATATCTCAGAAAAAAACCAAAACATGGAATGTTTCTACTACAGCCCCAATACCAACAACCTATGTTGTACAATGACCTAAGGGTATTCAAAATGATTCGTTTATGTTGAATGTGGTTTTTGAGTTATTTTTTCAAAAAATTTACATCTTTTATGAGATTAAGGGAATAGGGACAATCATCCCACCCCAATAAAAACCACACATGTAGATATTGAAATTCAAAAATTCAACATAGTGAAGTGAATATCCACTCTGATAAGCAACATTCAATATTACTGTGAATGACGTATTGACCGACCAATACACCATTGGTCGCAGCATTCAAGATTGCCACAACCCATCGTAGTAGGGTGGATATTCACCGCCTTCAACAGAGCAAGAAGGTATTGAACGTTGCATTGACTTGGAGTATGTACTCACAAAAAAAATTAATGGTTCTATTTGTTTTGCTCGTGGCATTAAAATTTTAAAATCACATGACCTCTCATCATAACTTTATCATGGCATTTCTATGAAGTTGATAAAGTTTGGTAGTATACTGTCACATTACATATAAATAAGGATACGATGCCACAACTTAAGAATACAGAAAGAAGGATATGAGGCCACAACTGAAGAATACGAAATTCGGATGTATAATATATATGACATTTAAATAATCATACGATAAGAGCCCCTCATGATACATTGAGATCGATCATTACATATAAATAAGGATATGATGCCACAACTTAAGAATACAGAAAGAAGGATATGAGGCCACAACTGAAGAATACGAAATTCGGATGTATAATATATATGACATTTAAATAATCATACGATAAGAGCCCCTCATGATACATTGAGATCGATCTCTAGATTTGGATATTTATATATTTATATCCAAATCTCATGATACATTTATATATTTATTTTAGTTTGGAACGAGAACCATGAGGTGAATTCATCTAGAGGTGCAGTCACCAGAACCGACTATCTAACCGCTTTCATATTTGGAAAGACAGGTGAGTTCAAGAAATAAATTAGTTTTTGACCTAAGGAGGTTGCATGTACCACAATCTTCAATAGGAGTTACACATATGGTTGGAAATATCTCTTCCATATCTCAAATCGATATTTATCAAAATTTCATTTGGCTTCTTGATTTGAGAGAGATATCATCCATTGAATCTCAGCATGTATTTGACCCAAGGAAGTCGTGCGTACCATCATATTCAAAGGTATTTTTATTTCTCCTCAGAAAACTACATAAGGAGTTCCACATATGAATGGAAATATTTTTTCAAGATCTCAAATGGGTATTTCGTGGAATTTCATTTAGTTGTCTGGTTAATTAGATATTTTTGTTTGAAGAAACATATGTTTGTAATGAGCTTGGTCATGCACCCTTCAAATTCGGCCTTATTTTTATCACTCCATGGGCCACCTAATAACAAGTTCCATAAACCGATTTTCATTATTGTCAACTAGGTTATGGGTCAAGCACACAAAACCCTTGTCTTCATTGGGTATTTTCACATTGTAATCATGATATTACAATAATGGGGTTTCTCTTTTTAGCATGGTTGAAATGATGAGGACCATCATTTTCTAAGGGGGAAGAATGATATGAATTTTAAGGGGGCATATGGTCTAAATTCTGATGAAAAAGTCATAAATCTATAAAGCTAATAGATTTCCCATCTGGATCAAGGAGATGTCCACCTCGTCATTAATTAATTGGGCTAACAGGTCACCCATATAGGTCAAAGAAAGTCCCACCTCTCCATTATTGTATTGGATTTTATTTTCCACTAATTAGTTATCTCGGTAGTTATATCTATTATTATAATAATAGAGACTCATTTAATGAGGTATTTTCATTATTGTGTTGTATTTTGTTTTCCACTACTTAGTTAGTTGGGTAGTTAGATCTATTATACTAATAATAGAGACTGAATAAATGATATCTTTTTTACTTTTTCCAATGGACCATTTTGTAATGCTATATAAAGGCCTAACAAACCTTCTCATAAGAGAAAGTTACTCATTTTGGCTTCTGTCACATTTTCTATTGTTCATTGTGAGATTAATTAGCTTTGAGTGATTTACTATTATTTAGATTTAGAGGTGAGACTCATATTTGAGCCTCACCTCCCAAGTACTTCATTTACATGTTTTTGCCCATGCTTCTTTTCATGCAATATCGACATGTCTAATCTCTTTCTCTCTCGACATTCAAGCCATCCAGATCTCAAACCTCGAGATGTGGATCATCATGGAACCATGTGATAATTCTTGATTCCATTGTCTTTTCAATACTTTAATAATTCTCCTCAAATGTATTACCCCTCTTCATCTCATATAAGGATCTTGATATGTTTACCTCTCTTATTTTTAACCATATTTTTAAACTCTTTGAAGTATTCAAAAACATCACTTTTCTTTCTTATGAAATATCATAGACCCATGTGAACTTGGTTTTAACAACAATGAATAAAAGAAAATAAGAAATTTCCCCAAGTGATTTAGTTTACATTGGCCCACACACATCAATATGCAATAACTGAAGAAAATATATTCTTCATTTACCTATCCTCATTGGGAACTCATTTCTATATTATTTTTCTAGTGGATAAACATTACATTCAACATGCTCTCATTCTTAAAAACTACAATACTTTTCACCATTTCTTTTCCTTGATGTAAAATTATATTTTTTTGATTTAAATGTCGATACCTTAAGTGTCATAGCTATTCACAGGATTTTCGATAACAAAGCTTCATGACTCTCAATAGTAACATCAAGTTGGTGTAGGCCTCCCACTCCGATTCCTTCTACTTTGACTTTGTTGTGATCTTGCATATCCTTCACTTGAATACCCGACTTCACAAATTCAACTTTCAAACCTTCATTTTTTATTGTTGAAACTGATATATAGATTTTTATTAATTCCTAAAACATATAGTACACTTATTATTTGCTTCAAATGACCATTTCACAAATTTAGAGATACATCACCATATCATTTTATTTCATTAAATTTATCATCACCTATATACATCTTAACACCATTAGTTATCTCATCAAAGGTTTTAAACCAATATCTATTACAAGTCATATGAATAGATGTTCTTGAATCTATGAACCATTATTTACAATCATCTACTTATCCTAGTATGGATACATTTCAAATAAACAACTTTATATTTTTTAGATCATCACTTGCCTCTCCTCTATCAACAAAGTTTCGTTTTTGTATTCTATATTTGGATTCATTATTTAATTTTTTTTTCCTACATTAGTAATCAGTATCCAAACCTACCACAATAGTTACATGTACCATTCTTCCTCACATTGGTAATTATCTTTAATGAAACCGCACATTGATACATTTTCACGGAAAGTTTTCCTCCTTTTTCTTTACCCGTGTATTTCATTTATATGGTTTCTTGCCTTTGGCCATGGAAGCCAACTCTGAATTCTGAATTTTGAATTTTGAAATCTTTTCTAGACACTCTTCCTAATTTCTTCTTCTTGCATAAGGATCAAATGGAGGTTCTCTCTCTTAGTGCAAGGCTGATAATAAATACTTAATATCCATGCAACATACTATTTAATATTACAATAACTATCTATCAATTATACAAACTTGTTAGGGCCTCCCATATCTCACTTGTTGATGTCTTACATTCTCATGTCTCACTTGATGTCTTGCATTCCCTTATATGAGGAATGATATTGTAACTTTTTCAAGACTTTGTTTTGGTTTCACTTTTCTCCCAATATTGAATCGAGGCAAGCTACAAGGGAAATTTGAATTAGCTTCAACTCCACTCACAATTTCCCATTAATTATATCCCTCAACAAAGTATGCATCTTAAATCTCCAATTTATATACTTCAATCCATCTAACTTATTTGCTTCATTTAAATAAGAATCCATTATATTTGGCATGACTGAGTAAGAAAATAAATAAGAAAATTTATTTGCAATAGCAATTTTGCTAACACAACAAATTTCACAATATTGTTACAAACACACACTCGTCACATTAAGACCCTCATGCCAAGATCTCATGCCAAAAGAGAAATTAAACACACACAACAAATGAAATTGTATGCATAAATAGATGATTCAACAAATGGAATTGTATGCATAAAGAGATGATTCTTTATTTCATATATTGAATAAGGAAATATACATGCATATATAGGGTTTTTTTTTGAGATCGAGAGATCCCTTAAAAAAAAAAATGAGATTAATTATTTAATAGATTCTATCAATTATCTTATTACACTCTAACACCCCTAAATATACTGATAATACTATAACAATCTACCAACAATTACATTTCTTCATTTATTTCTAACACAATAATATTCAAACAGAATCCATTATCTTTCTAGGATACCAACATGAGGCAGGCTCTTGGACGCGTTTCTAGGGATCTCTTCAAAAAATGAAAGCACCAAAAGAGAGAGGGGAATCAGATTCAAACCCAGTCCATTCTCTTTGTAGGATACCGTAGGCCCTTGGGCATGTTTCTAAGGATCTCTTCAAAAAAATAAAAGCACTAAAAGAGTGATGGAAATGCAGAAGCATGCCAGCTTTACCTACGTACCAAGTCCATAATTGAAGCATCAATGTTAGATGGAGGAACATGAGTGTGCTATGAAGCTATGGATATAGAAGAAGATATGGTTGCAGATTTATGTCTAACAGAAAGAATTACTAGAGGAGTTGTTGTGATGGATAACTCTAGAACTCACAAAAGTAGGTTTTATGGGATCTTGTAATATCATAAGCTTAGTTGAAAGAATTAAATTGATTGTAGACATTGACGGACGAAGTGATGCTTCATCTTGTGTACACAAGAATCCAACATGGATGCACCTCAAGACTTGTTCCTGATTGCTGCGAGATTCAGTTATTGTTGGATCAATCATATCCTTAATATATCCTCGTTTATATAATCTCCATGCCTATATAATAAGAACATGGAGTCAAATTGATGAAGTTTATGATCCATAAGATCATCTATTAGTTCTTGTTGAACTATAGAAGTTAATAGATAAGGATTTCTTATTCATATCGAAACAAATGAGTAACCAGACCCTAATCTCATATAACTTGGATAAACGAACTATATTATATACTTAATAACATAATGGATAACGTAAATGGGGTCAATTGGAAACACAATGGAAATAATATCCTACCCATTATAAATGGATCTCCATTTAGGGTGATAAATTAAAATCAACGCATTTTCTTCCACTCATAAGTTCCAGAACAAGAATCCCAAAGCTATGAACATCAGCTTTAACAGACAATTTTCCCTGCATAGCCTACTCTGGTACCATATACCCGCTGCAAATTAAAATAACATTTGATAAATATGTTTGGTCATTAAAAAGAATAAAAGATATTTGAAAAAAGAAATTGTAGTATTATTAGATCTAAAGAAAAGTTGTACAATTGTCTCAATGTCAATCCTCTTGTAATCAAATCATCTAAACAATATGGAGTAACATATGTACAGGATGAGTAACTTATAAAGTGTGGTGAAACCAAAAGTGTAACCCTAAGACTAAATTAATATAACCGAGTAAGTTACAGTAATGTATGTTTTACCGAGTTCCAACAACTCTTTTCGGAACATGAGTTTCATCTTCAAAAAAAGTTTGGCCAAGCCGAAATCCGCTATTTTAGGATTCAACTTCTCGTCCAAAAAAATGTGGTTGGTTTTAATATCCCGATGAATAATCTACAGATGAGAATACTCGTGCAAGTAAAGAATCCCACGAGTTACGCTGACTATGATGTTGTAATGCACCTGCCAATCGAGGCGTCTATGTTTTTTTGGATCTGTATGGAACATGAAAGATACTAAACAATCATAACCAACCTAAGTATGATTAAACATTTTACCGAATTGACTCGCACTCAATAAAATAAAAGTGACTCACCAAATAAAATTTTATCAAGGTTGCTATTGGGTAAGTACTGGTAAACAAGTAACCTTTCTCATTTCTCATTGGGTAAGTATCGGTAAACAAATAACCAAACAAGTAACCTTTCTCATCCCTCTGCGCAACAACCTAGTAACCTCACAAGATTTCGATGTTGAATTTTAGCCACTAGGTTAACTTCATTCAAAAATTGTGTCTTTCATTGCATATATTTTAAGCACAATTTCTTCACTTCTATTTCGCTTCCATCTTGAGTAGTACCCTGATAGGTCAAGAGGAAAGAGTATGGATATTTTTCCAAGTATTGTTGGAAATTGTAATTACAAGTCAGTGAAATATTTACGTCTCCGTCGATCTATCTGTTAGTCAACCTAAATGTCAGTCACATTTTGACATTCACTCAAAATTCAGCTAACAAGAAGGAAGTTATAAATTGAGTTGATTTCTATCTTCTCAAGCTCCGTTAAGTGGTTGAAGAGTTAGTCGAATTAATGACAGTCTTTATTCTTGAGTCGGTCTTAGATTCTGTAGGAAGTGTACGTGGAAGTGTACCTCAGTGTCTATATTACTCTGAGTCTCTTAGTTAGTCGATGATGCTAAAGAGAAGTATTTTATGCGTGGAGAAGAATTAGAGAGGCAGAGAGAACCAACAACAGCTGAAAAGTTGAAAGAAGAAGACATTGGAGAAGAAGCTCATCTCTATCATTGTATTTTGCATTCGTGCATAGCGCCAAGGTTTATTAATATCAAGTTTTGTGTATTGAAAAGGTTTTTGTCTTATTTCTGAGTTTATGTGATAAGCATAGCACTGTGTTATTCCACATTCATAAATTGTTTCATTAAGTGTATGTATTCACAACGCGCAACAAACTGAGCAGTTTGTGCACTGCGCAATGGTCTTGAGAACTTTGTCATGTATCATGTTTGGTGCGCAGTAATTGAAACTGCGTTGTACAGAATAGACTTCCTGCACCATCAACCATCGTAGTCGATCCCAAGATCTGATATCAAAGTAGGTTCTATAAGAACAATTTTTTTAGAGAATAAACTCTATTGAAAGTAAAATATGGCTTCTACCTCAAACATGCAACCTCCCACTTTCACACGCTAGAATTATGAGATGTGGTCCTTCAACATGAAGGCTTTGTTATGAGGTCAAGATGTATGAGAAATAGTCGAGAATGGCTATGTGGAACAAGTAGATCAGGCAACATACAATGCCCTCACACAAGCTGAGAGAGATGTATTGAAAGATCAAAGAAATGATGGAAATTTGTTGGTTTACATACATCAAGCCATGCATGAGAGCATACTTCCAAGAGTTTCATCAGAAAATCAATCCAAGGAAGCATGGGACATATTACAAACCTCTTATTAGTGTATGGAAAAATTAAAGACTACAAAATTGTATATTCTTAGAAGATATTTTGAAACCATGACAATGAAAGATTCAGACAAAGTAGATTAATTCTACACCCGCGTCATTGAACTGATAAATCAAATTAAGTCTCAAGGTGAAACCATGGAAGAAAAAAAATCTGTTGAGAAGGTACTTATGAGTCTTCCTCCTAAATTTGATCCCCTTGTTGTGATTCTAGGAGAGAGAAAAGACTTGAGTCATTTCAGTCTAGATGAACTGCAGGCTTGCCTCATCAATCATGAACACAGATTGAATAGATGAAGTATGTCATTGCAGAATGATTTTTCTGTGTATTCATCTATAAGTCATAGAGGAGAAAGGGGGGGAGCTAACTCTAGAAGCAAAGGAAGGAGTTCTGACAGAAGTAGATGTAGTAACAATCCTGGAAATACTGGTGGAAGAAGTCAAAACCCAGGTACGAGCCAGTCAAGTTTTCAAAGAACTAACAAATCAAAGATTCAATTCCATTACTATAAAAAGTATGAAAATTATGCATATGAGTGCAAAAATAGACAGTATAATTAGAACAAGCAAAGTCAAGATCAATCACAAAATGCAAATAACCAAACTCGCCCTATGTTTATTGCGTGTGTTGTAGTTGTTCCTAGTGCAGTAGAAATGCCTAATATAGTGTCACGAGTTGAATGCAATGTTGCTCAAGCAAGTCCACGTGACATATGGTACTTACATTCATGTTGCAGTAACCACATGAAAAGAAGCATAGAACTATTTTCTAGTTTAGATGAGTCAGTCCAAACCAAGGTTACACTTGGAATAGATATCAAAGTCATTGTCTTAGGGGAAGGAAGTATAAACATTTTAGCTAGACAAGGAGAACATAAATTTATGTATGATGTATATTATGTTTCTAGTCTGAAGCATAATCTCATGAGTACATGACAACTGCTACAAAAATGATACATAATCTACATGGAAGATAATCACTATGTGATCATGGATAAATGCCCAAGCAATCTTTTTATTGCAAAAATCCAGATGACAAGTAATAGGATGTTCACATTGACATTAAATCAAGACAAGAATAAGAATATAGCTCAAATTGTTGGTAAAGGAAAAAGTGTGGAGTAAGACACTGCATTTAGAGTAGAAAATGCATGCAGTTCTAATAAAGAAAAAAGAGCACGCAGTATCAAGAAAGGAGAAAATGACCCAAAGATAAACGCAACATTCCAATCTGAAATACATGATGATTCTTGGTTATGGAATTTCATATTTGGACATTTGAAATTTGGAGCTACTACACACAAAGGATATGGTAAAAGGCTTAACATTGATTGAAAAACCAGAAAGGATATGTGAAGGATGCATATTTGGCAAGCGACACAAAGAATCATTTCCAATTGGCAAGTCTTACAGAGAAAAATTTGCACTGGAAATTGTACATTCAAACATTTTCTGGACCAATGCAAACTCCATCAATAGGAGGCATTACTTATTTTATAACATTCATTGATAATTTCTCAAAAAAGACATGGATTTATTTCCTAAAGAATAAATATGATGCATTGGGTTTTTTTCAGCAGTTTAAATCACTTGTGGAGAAGCATAGTGGTTTTTACATGAAGTGTCTAAGAATGGACAGAGGAGGAGAATACATTTCAAGATAATTTCATAACTTTTGTAAATTTCATGGCATCTATAGGAAATTTACCGTGCGATACACAGCACAGCAAAATGATGTCGCGGAATGAAAGAACATAACCATCATGGAAATGGCACGCAGTATGTTGACAACCAAACATTTGTCAAATGAGTATTGGGATGAGGCAGTAGCAACTACAATATACATCTTGAACAAATGTTCAACAAAGAGTGTGAAGAATAGAGTTCCTTAGGAATCCTGGACAAGTTCAAAGCATAATGTGGCACACTTAAAAGTTTTTGGTTGTGTCGCATATGCACATGTTCTAGATGAGCTGAGAAGGAAGATGGACAACAAAGGAAATAAATGTATATTTGTAGGGTATTCTGAAGAAACAAAAGGATACAAGATGTATGATTCTGTCGCAAGAAGAGTCATAATCAGTTGTGATGTTTAGTTCATGGAGAATGAAGCATGGGATGGAACCATAGAAAAGAGAGTAAAAATTATTGATGCAATGGAGCATGATGATATATAGATGAAGTGGTTCAAACATCATGCACAAGTCAGTGCACGGTCCTGTCTACACCTTCCACTGCGATGCAAATAACCATGCAGATTACTCCAGTAAGAACAATAGGTGCGCAGTCTACACCTAAAGCGCAAAAAACACCAACAAGCAGTCCAAGCAGTTCTACATCTCCAGATCGAACTTTATCAAGTATGTTACCAAGAAAGACAATAATTTTGTGCGATATCTATAATGAAGACGCATCAAATTCATTTACATTTTTTTCTTTGTTTTAACAAATAGATGATCCATTAACCTTTGAAGAAGTTGTCAAAGAGGATGTATGGGAACAAGCCATGGATGAATAAATCATATGCATAGAGAACAATCAAACATGGAATTTGGTTGATGTACCTGAAGAAAAGGATGTTATAAGTGTCAAGTGGATTTATAAAACCAAGAAAGATGCAAAAGGAAATGTACGGAAGTACAAGGCAAGGTTAGTTGCAAGAGGCTTTACACAACAACCTGGAATTGATTACAATGAAACATTTTCACCAGTGGTTCACATGGACAAAGACATAATCGTGTTAACTATTGTCATGCAGTACAAATGGCCAGTTTATCTGATGGATGTAAAGTCACAATTCTTAAATGGAAACTTAGAAGAAGAAGTATATGTGGAAAANGAAGTTCCAGGACAAGAAGACAAAGTATACAGATTGAAGAAAGCACTGTATGGATTACAACAAGCTCGGAGAGATTGGTACAGTCACATATATTCCTATCTCACATAGAATGGATTTCAGAGAAGTTAAAATGAGCCAACACTATATATCAAATCAAATCAACAAGGTAATGTGTTAATTGTTTGTTTATATGTGGATGACTTGATATTTACAGGTGATTTTGGCATAGAAGAATTCAAGAGAGTCATGAAGGATGAATTTGAAATAATTGATTTGGGGCTTATGAGATATTTTTTGGGAATAGAAGTGCACCAGTCCAAAACTGACATATCTATCTCACATTCCAAGTATGTGCATGAAATATTGAAAAGATTCAATATAGTGAATTGAAAAGTAGCACCAACACCTGTCATAACAAGATTGAAGTTAAGAAAGGAAGATAAAGGATCCAAGGTGGATCCCACACTATTTAAAAGACTGGTAGGAAGTCTTATGTATCTAACAATGACAAGACCTGACATTATGTATGGAGTGAGCCTAATTTCAAGGTTCATGTAAACTCCAAAAGAATCACATTGGAAGGCAGGAAAGAGAATCCTGAGATATGTGAATGGAACACAAGATTTTGGCATTAAGTACTCCACTTCAGAAGATTTAAGACTCAATGGATACACTCACAATGATTGTGGAGGTAGCATAGATGACAAAAAAAAAACCTCATGGTACAAATTTCATTTTGGAATGGGTATGGTATCATGGGCATCAAGGAAGCGACCCATAGTGACACTTTCTTCAGCAGAAGCAGAGTACATCACAGCTACAAGCGCAGGTTTTCAAGCAGTATGGATGAGAAGGATATTAAAATATTTGCTATAGGAACAACAAGAACCAACAACAGTATTTTGTGACAACAATTCAACCATCATGTTATCAAAGAATCACGTGTTTCACAAGAAAACCAATCACATTCATACAAGGTATCATTTCATGAGATAATTGGTGAATAACAAAGAGATCTGTTTAAAATTTTGCAAGTCAAAACAACAGGTCGCAGACGTTTTCACAAAGTCTTTATCAAGAGATGCATTTCAGCATCTATGCAACAATCTGGGAGTCCACACAGTAACAGATGAGTGACAGTAAAATGAAAGTTGAAATTTTTGATGTAATTTTATTTTGTAATCCCACCTACATATAATTAAGAAGGAGTGTTTGAAATTGTAATTACAAGTTGGTGAGGTCTTTACGTCTCCGATCTGTCTATCAGTAAACTTGTCAGTCAGCCAAAATGTCAGTCAAACAGTCTGTATGTGCAAAGTCGCACATTCACTCGAAAGTAATTCGACAAGAGGAATTAATAAATGGAGCCGATTTTTATCTTCTCGAGCTTCGATAAGTGGTTGAAGAGTCAATCGAATTAATGACAGTCTTTATTGTTGAGTCGGTCTCAGCTTCTGTGGGAAGTGTAAGTGAGTGTCTACATAAGTCCAAGTCTCTTAGTTGGTCAATGATGCTGAAGAGAAGCAGTTAATGCGTAGAGAAGAAGCAGAGAGGTAGAGAGAATTAGTTGCAGAAGAAGAAGTCATTAGACCCAAAGCTCGTCTTTGACATTGTATTTTGTATTCGCCCACAATGCCAAAGTTTATTAATATTAAGTTTTGTGTATTGAAAAAGTTTTTGTCTTATTTCTGAGTTTATGTGATAAGCATAGAAGTGTGTTATTCTGCATTCATAAATCATTTCATTAAGTGTGTGTAATACAGCCCTCAACAAATTGAGCAGTCTGTGCACTTTCAGAACTCTGTCGTGTAGCCTGTTTGGTGCTCAATATTTGAAACTGTGTTGCATAGAGTAAACTGCGTGCACACCATCGTAGTCGATCCCAGATTTGTATTTGTATCGATTTACTCTTTAGATCCAACTGTTAAGGGTGCCTGCTACTATAAATTAAGCCTTTGTAAGATACTAGGAAAGAATAGAAGCTTTCTTAGCCTATGTTACCTTGTATACAACGTCGAATCCTCCCTCTCCCAGCTTGTTCTTAACATGAAAATTTTCTGTTGCAGCTACCAATGTTTTAATTTCAAACTGTGTGAAAACATTACAGCCTAAGAATCGGTTGTTGATCTTCTCCGACTCGTGAGTCTTCGCTAATATAATGAGCTACCAAACAATATATTTCACAGCTACATGAGAAAATGGAGAAAAAATAGATCGATGTCTAATAGAGTGAATTTTTCAAGCGTGGATATCTATTCTAACAGATATGGTTTGTCATCATATATTCCAGATGTAAATCAATGAACTCTATTGCCATTTTACAAGATATTGATAGTGCACAAAGCACTCTGGTAGAGACAAGAATATATAACAAAACGAATGCCTAAGTCTTCAAAGTTCTTCGAGTACATATCAGCATGAATTGCAATACCTAATTCTGTATGCTTTCCAAATATGGCAGACTTCAATCTTTTTCGAGTTGCAAACAGCCCTACCATTAACAGGAGGATAACCATGCCGCTAAGAACACCTGAAATTATGGGTGTTTTGCTTGAACTTGACTGTTGTGGCCGTTGTGGCTGTGATGACTTTTGTGGCCGTTGTGGCGGTGGTGGATGCTGTGTCGTTACCTTGGAACAATTTATCGATTGTTGTGAAAAGACATGTTTTGCAATCGTTATCTTCCCAGCACGGCGAAACGAGGTGTCTACAGTTGTGTTGGAAGTGTATCGATTCCTTGAAGATCCAGATGTAATATCAGATGCCAAATCATCAGGGCTGTTGTCGATAGAATCGATATTGTAAAAAAAATGTTGATTAGTTTCATTCTTTCCATTAGTATCCAGTTGTCCAGTAAAGTTATAGTTTCCATTATAATGGAAGAAGCAGAACTTGGACCAAACTCTACTACCAAGATAATTCGCACAATCCTGTAGAACTGCAATTTTTGCTTGCTGTGAACAATTGTAGCATTGGTCGACGGTGGCATCTCCCTGCATTGGAGGAGGGCATATATTTGGTTAGGACTTTGACCATACTCTGAAATTTTAAACCTGCTCTGGGATGCGTCCTGACCATATTTTAAACCTGACCATATTTGGTTAGGAGTTTGACCATACACGAAGACTACTCAACTCTGCATTGACATTGCTCACAAACTTACTGTCGTTTGTATAGTTAGCGGTCCAGTTGCAGATAGGAGGCGGATACCACTCTACTTCTTCTGCGCTTCTGCAAATATTTTCTGTATTAAGAGAAGACATAATCAACATATTAACAATAGAGAGGCTCAGGACTCTGGTGTCCATGGCTGTAGTATGTCTACTGTGTCTGTCCTTGAGAAGCCAGACGGACCCTTCAAGAAAATTCCTGTATTACTTCATGTCTTAGAACGTGTATGGCAAGGATTCAAAGCATGAGGACATCCCTGGAACTTTAACGTAACTTGCAAGTGTCGTAAGACTCGTGACCATACGAGACAAAATATTTGGATGAGAGTGATCTGAAGAATATAAATCTTTAGACAATTAGGCATTGACCTATTTCATTTTATTAATGTGTTCGGCCAGATACACTGGATCATTCGACAGACATGCGTTTCTATGTGGAGAGCCCCAAATATTTTAAGAATTTGCAAGTTTAATTAACGTGATTAAATTTGTAATTACGTTCAAAGGCGTACATTTATTGATAATGGACACAATTAATTACCTTTTAACTTAAAATTCTAATCATATGGCTAACAATTGAAGATCCTGGCATATTCTTACTCGTACTCTCTCATGAAATTTAATGCTCATAACTTCCTTGCATTTATGAATGCTTCCATTACCTTGTTTACTTTTTCACATTTACGTAATATGATTAAGAAATCACTTCTCTAACCATTGATTGACAGGTTAACTGATTAAGAAAAATTAATATGTATAAAACTCTGCATTGCCACGTTCCTTGAGATTAAAAATTTGTAGTTGGACGTAGTGGTATCTGGACGCAGTGGTTAAATTGGGCGCCATTTCAACTAGCACGACCACGTTTCAACTAACATGGCGGTGGCATTTCAAGAGTTATTGCTATGGATACCACTTGAGCGTTTCATGAATGTGAAGCGTGCAATGTGGCGAAACCATTCCTGTGTTTCAATTAATTCATTAAAAGCCCTCATCAATTTCATGTATAATCGATAGGCGTTTCATGTATAATCCCTCATCAAAAGCCCTCATCAATTTCATGTATAATCGATTGGCGTTTAAAATTCACCTTAGGTTTTCATTTCAATGTATATATTAATGTATTCAAATTTTTTTAAATGCATAGGAAAACAAGGTATGTATGCTTCTTCTATTAAACCAAACCAAACCATGTTCAGAACAAAGTATTATCACTCTAACATTATGGGTGATCTTGCTTTGTTTCTTGCGAACAATGTATTTCTTTTTCATGGATATATTCTTTGTATGGTTAAAAGAAAAATCCTATTAATAATGTAAACCCTATTTATTTTTGTTTATTTGGTATAACTGCAAGCTGTAGGCCATTGCCTGGTAATGATAGATTGGTGCAGAGGTGTGAATATTAGAAGGTGACTATGGCGAATATATGCAGTTGGTGAAGACTTCTTTATTTCTCTTGTCAAGTTCATGGGTAAAACAAAAAGACACAGGTGGTTGATCACTAATTGTCGCTGGGAAAGAGTGAAAATACATTGAGGTATGATATCTGTTTTTCTGAAATTGATATGCTTAATGAATTTACATTTAAAAGATGACTCCACCTGCGCCTTTTTATTCAGTATTCATGTTTATATGAATTCATTTAATGAATCCGTGTATCAACAATCAACATGCAATATTTTCAAAGAAGCCTAAATTGTTACTTAACCTTCTGAGACTGAACATAATTACTGATCACAAGAGGAGAGAGGAAATAATTGTTGATTTCTACAAACACATTGAGGTATGTTGATAGCTATAATACAACCTTTGAGTTTTTAATTTTTATTTAAATGTCTTTGGCCCTTTAATATAAACACTACAATGAAAAAATATTGTTTTGTTAATGCACTTTGAGCCCATTCAGATTTAAATTCATTCAGATTGGAGTCCATTTAGATTTTATAACAAGTCTTTTGTTTTTTTTTTTAAATAAAAAACCTGGCATGATGTTTTGTGATAGCATTACTGAGTAACAAGAAGACATTACACATTGGTATTCGAGTGAATTAAGCATGTATCATTAATAAATGAAATTATCCAAGAATCCAATCTGAGCACAACCAAAAACCTGGAACTATTCAAACCTTAAACTTTGATAGAACATAACTCAAAACCCTAAATTCTTCAAACCCTAAATTTTCTCAAAAGAGACTATCGTGAGGGGATCTAAAATAAACATTTAGAGCTTAGGAGGAATAGGAGAACGGTTAGGGCCAATCTTGAGGAATAGGAGAACGGTTAGGAGAAGCGGCTGCGAGGTGGAAGTCGAATGCTTTTGAGCAATGTTTCCTTACAAGGTGGATAGTTGTACATTTCAGTCTTGGATCATAATCTATATGTTATACGCCATGATAGAAGAGGCCCATCTGTCCATAGTCGTGTATACTTGTTTGATCCAGTCTTACATAAGTGGTCTGATACGAATGGCATCACGATGTCGAGGCGAGGGCCCAGAAGAGAGGCCCTTGTTCCTTCTGTCGATGAAAAAGTTAATGTGTTTGGAGGGAACGATGTACAAATTGTTGAATGGGGTCATATATCATATGTGAAAGAAAAATTATTTACGAAATTCCAAATTAATGAAAAAATTTGGAGAACAGTTAGGGCCAATCTTGTGTTGCAATCCCAGATTTACATATCAAAGATAATTAATCACGGTAACATTTCTAACATTTCTATGCTTCAAGACTTTTTTTAACCAATTTTTTATAGATGAATTATCACCACACTACTCAATTTATTTTTTGCAATGATTAACTCTTTACTCTATCTTTCCAGGCGTGAACAGTGGTCCTGAACATCGTAAAATCCTTGACAAATACGAAGAATGATTGCTTGTAGCATTAAATGAAGATCAACCAGCTTTCTTCTAGGTGGAAAAGTTTACCAGTTTTCTTTGAAGTCGTGACCAATGGATTGATGTTTTACTTGATGAGAAAAATACTCATGTTTTATTTCTTGGCTGATTGAAAATATATTATACATTATTCTGGGTGGAAAAGTTTTCCAGTTTTCGTTGAAGTTGTGACCAATGAATTGACGTATTAATTGATGAGAAAAATAATCATGTTTTATTTCTTGGCTGATTGAAAATATATTATTCATTGAATCACTATTGACCTTTTGGATATAATGATATTTGGAATCAACCATGACGTTTTCCTTGATACATAAATGTAGGCTTTCCTTGATACATAAATGTAGTTCTTCACAAATTTAAATATACTGACAGTGATAAGTTTACTTTAATGAGTTATGCGGTTTAATTTTCCATACAT
>SNQJ01S0038340.1:37906-67501 GCA_010110895.2 Picea sitchensis | reverse complement strand
ATGTGTTCCAAGTCTTTCTTGTAACCTTCTATCAGTATATCAAATCACTCATTCAGGTGAAGGTAAAACCGTAGAGTTTTCACCTCACCAAGTTGTAATCAAGGATCTAAAAGATCCTAAGCATGTTCTTGCAACTAGAATTGATGATGATATTACCAGTTTTTACAAGTTTGAAAACTTTGGGTCATCATCTTTTTCATCAGTTTTTGTTGCTCATAGCGATGACTTGAGAAAACTTTGGCATGAGCTATTTGGTCATCTAAACTATCTCTCATTGAAACAACTATGTAATCAACAGATGGTGACTGGTCTTCCTCCTGTTTCATGCAGATATGGTTTTTGTGCTGGTTGTGTTCTCAGAAAAAAATCATTGGGACAGTTTTGACAAACGTGCCTCTTGGCACACCTCGAGCCCTTTGTAGCTTGTTCACAGTGATTTGTGTGGTCCACTTTCTTCTCCTTATTTTTCTGGGTGCAAGTATTTCTTAACTTTCATTGATGATTTTTCCAGACGTACTTGGGTTTACTTCTTAAAACTTAAGAGAAAAGTTTTTGACAAGGTTTTGGCCTACAAGGCCCTTGTAGAAAAGAAATCTGGACATCAAATTCAAAAGTTAAGAACAGATAATGGAGGCGAATATGTGAACAATAATTTTACAAGTTACTGCACTACACAGGGAATCCAAATGAAACACATTATTCCATATACACCACAACAAAATGAGGTTGTTGAGAGAAAGCACCGCACATCAAAAGAAATGGCTAATTGTATGATCCATTCTAAGAGATTAAGTCTAAAGTATTGGGTGGAAAAAATCAACTGTGAAAATTACATAGTCAATCGCACTCCCACAAAGGATCTTAAAAATGTAACACCAGAAGAAGCTTGGACTAAAATTAAACCAGATGTAAGTCACTTCCGTGTATTTGGCAGTATAGCATGGGCTCACATTCCTGATGAGAAAAGGAAAGCATTGCAGCCTAAAAGTGAGAAGTGTATATTTGTTGGTTATTCTGAAGATTTCAAAGGTTATAGACTTCTTCAACCACATTGTAATGAAATTATTATTAGAAGACATGTTAAATTTGATGAAAATATCTTGGCCTGCAAGCCTAATTCGATGATTGTGCCTTCTTCGTCCTGCAAGCCATCTTCAACGTTTGTGCCTTATTTTGTTCCTATTTTGGTTTCTTCTTCAGATGATGACAATGAGGATGAAAATCCACCTCTGCCTTCTCACCTTCATCTAGATGAGTCCTTTGAACCTGAACCAACACCAATTCCACCGCTTCCTAGATGGGTCCGTTCAACACGAGAAGCAACTGGTGGTCTTGTCGGTGATCCTTCAGATCAGTGTCGAACACATTCACAGTTCCAATGAGCCTCTTCTCTTTTGGCTCAATTTTCAAAGACTCATGATCTAGAGACATTTGCAGAAGATTCAGCTCATCCAGATCGGGATACAATAATGAATGAAGAGTATCGTTCTTTAATGGAAAACGATACTTGGGATCTTGTACCTCTTCCAAAAGGAAGAAAACTTGTCATATGTAAATGGGTCTACAAAACTAAGTATGCATCATATGGAAGTGTTTAAAGACACAAGGCTTAGTTAGTTTCCAAAGGATTTTCCCAAGTTGAAGGAATTGACTATAATGAAAACTTTTCCCCTGTAGCCAAAATGAATTCCATCAGCCTTGTTCTTTTCCTTGCTTCCTCACATAAATGGGAGGTCCATCAGATGGATGTTAAATCATCCTTCTTGCATGGATATTTTCAAGAAGAAATCTACATGGAACAACCTCCTGGCCATGTCCATAATGAATCTAGCCTTGTTTGTCACCTTAAGAAATCTCTTTATGGTCTTAAGCAAGCTCCCCGATCTTGGTATGCCAAAATGGACAACTTTCTTATTGACACCGGATTCTCTAGATTCCATTATGATTCTAATGTCTATACCAAGAAAGTAGGAATCCATCTCATAATCCTTGTCCTTTATGTTGATGACCTTATCCTTACTAGTAGTGACTCAAAACTTTTAAACCATGTGAAAACCAACCTTAAGAAGAAATTTGAAATGACAGACTTAGTATTTTTGAACTATTTCCTTGGCCTCCAAGTTTTGCAAACCAATCAAGGAATTTTTCTTTCCCAGTCTAAGTATGCTTGTGACCTTCTTTGTCACTTTCACATGGATGATTATAAACCATCCCCTTCTCCCTTCCATTCTAAAGTCAAACTTACTGCCACCTATAATTCTCCTGAAGTTGATGCCACCCTGTACCATCAGTTAGTTGGTAGCGTCTTATACTTGACTCATAACCATCCTGATATTTCCTTTGATGTTGGTCTTGTTGCTCCGTATATGAAAACACCCCATGAAAGCCATTGGAGAGCATCTAAAAGGATACTTCGCTATGTCCGTGGTATAGTTTAGTTCAGGATACATTACAGTTCAAGGGGACTCCTTTATTGGTTGGTTTCACTAATTCAGATTGGGTTGGAGAGCCTGATGATAAAAAGTCTATTGCAGGTTATGTTTTCAGCCTTGGTTCAAGACCTGTCACTTGGGCCTGTAAGAAACAACAGGCTATTTCACTTTCTTCAGCAGAAGCAGAGTACCGAGCAATGGTAAATGTAAGTCAGGAAGTCTTGTGGCTTCGACAGATCCTTTCAAAGTTTGGATTCGAGCAACAACATCCAACCAACCTTTGGTGCGACAATCAGAGTGCCATTAATCTCGCCAAATACCTAGTTCAATATCAGCGCAACATGCACATCAAGATACACATGCACTTCATAAAAAATCTCATTCATGATCAAGTTATTGAAGTGCTCTTTTTCCCTACAGAAGATCAAGTTACAAACATTTTCACAAAGTCTCTTACAAAAGTGAAGTTTTCCAAAATTTGATCTATGTTAGGAGTTCAAGAAGTTTTCATTAAGGGGGGATAGGCTCTAATGCCTCCTTCCTTCTCCTATTGTGTCAACATTGTAAATCCTTCAATCCTATCCCAAGTTGTTCTTAAGGGGGGATGTTAGGAAATTTATACACTTAGGAGTTAGTTAAGATCTACTTGGTCTAATGTGTCGTTAGGTAGAAGTTTGTTTCTTAGTGTGTTTCTTTAGTATGCATTAGTATGTATTTGTAGTTAGGAGATCCAATGGTCATGATATGTTCCTGACATAGAGTGATCCAACGGTTCATATTCTCCTCGATCTTAATGACCATTGATCCGTGGTTTAACACTCGATTGGTGAATGATATATATTTAAAGAGCATGGAGGGTCATTTGCTGATGATTGGCTGTGAGAAAATCTCTTGTAAAATCTCTCTGTAATCTTTTTCTTTTGCATTAATAAACTGCTACAAGTGGTCGCGTTGGCTGGGGTCATGGATGTTTCCTCGTAGGGGTTTTACCATGTGAAAACATCGATGTGTTGATATTTGATCTGGTTATGTGAGTGGTTAATGAAGGTGTTCGTCCTCTGTTGGAATACCTGTGTTTTCGAACAAATACACGCAAAATCGACAAAATAGTTATGTTGATGCACATCGCACTGACGATAACTATGAAGTTGGTGACCGAGTTTTCTTATGGGTGAAACTGCACCAAAGTTTGATTAAGTTCAGAAAGGGTGCTAAAATCCCTCTTAGGTTCTGTGGCCTTTCTAAGTTGTGGAAAGGAAGGGACTCATGGCCTATCGACTAGCCTTGCCTTATTCTTTGAGGCATATGCTCAATGTTTTTCATGTATTTGTTTTGAGACATTATGTTAGTGACCCTACACCTATGATTGACATGAGTTCCTTGTAGGTGTCGGACGAGGGTGCACTCACGATGGATCCAATCAACATTCTAGACCATTGCATTCGACAGCTACGATGTCGAACGATCAATCAGGTTAAGGTCCATTGGAATGATTATAGTCCACACTCGACTACCTGGGAGGACACATATGATATGCACCAACAATTTCCATATTTATTTAATAGTTAGACTTTTAGATCTGGTCAGATGCTTAATTACTGTATTTTTATACTGTAAAACTTTGGTACAAAGTTTAAAACAAGAGGGGGTGTATGTAACATCCCTCTCTTGTGAGCACGTGTTATTGACTTATTCTTTGGGGAAACCTGCGTGCAAGTGATCCGATTTTATTATATGGTTTTTTGTTCGCTTATGGATTCTTATGATGATGTTGACGGATTATGATGTTATGTTAATCTATATCTATGTATTGACAGATGCTATTGACGAGTTTCCTCTGAGTGTGCAATATGCTTGATAGATTGAAGATGTTGATGGAATCAATGGACCTCCTTGGACTTTGGATTGAGTCAGGGAGTCGATTGCATTGGTTTGAGTATTTCGTTTATGCATATGTGACATATGAGCGATTATATTATGATGTTGTTTATGGATCATTGGAAATGTTTCATTGATGGATACAGGTTGATGATTGCTTGCTAATTTTAATCACATACGGAGTAAAGGGGCCATGCATATAGACCATTTATTGAGGGAGAGGTGTGGCAACAAGCCTGTGATATACTACTAACACTCCCATCGTGTATCGAATTGTAGGCTAACGATTACCTATTTCGAGAGATCCACAATGTCGTGAGGGCAGACTGAGATAATCACTCATGAATATTCTAAAGGGTGCACAATAAGGCATGGTCCTTATTTTGTAGAGGCCCTTAGTCTCTCACAAGGTTGCCTGACTGGAGTATTGACTCCAAGGGTTGGACAACTACCAAAACCAGTCAAAGGCAAGTGGCACCCTTGGAGAATGTAGTGCGTATTGAAGGGAACGTCGCATAATTAAAAATTGAATCAAAGGCGAGTGGTACCCTTGGAGCACATAGTGCATCTTGAAGGGCACATTGCGATATTTAAAAAAAAAATGAGTCAATGAATCTAGGTTTCCTAGAAAACTTGAGCGAATGTTAAACCTGTAAAATCTGGAGCACCTGCCGAATTAATTAATTGATTAATTAATTAACTAAAGAATGAATTTATTAATCATAATCCCTAAGGGTCTAAGCATGTGCAAATAAAAATGTAACTAAGCCCGAGTCTAAAATTAGTGAGAAGACTAAAAGCTAATTTTATAAATTAAATAATGAGGAGTGAAGTAAATCAATTTAAGAATTCCATAAAAATAAAACAAATCTAAAGAGTGATTAATACACATTGTGCAAGTAAATACCAAAATTAGAAATTAAAATAAGAAATGAATAAAGCATACAAGAATGTGTAAGCATAGAAAGGTATCTAAAGTCTAGTCTAACTAGAGAACATTCATATTTTAACTCAACTCCATTTTAGAAAGGTGTCAGTCATAAATGGGAAATAAAGGGACAACTGGGAGTGATTTTAGGAGCGCTTTTAGGATGGGTGAGGGAAATTGAGTTTTAATTAAATTAAATTGTGGATTTACTTATGCAACTAAGGGAACGGGTGACAAGTGCATGGGGGGAATAATTCCTAATTAAATTAAAAAAAACAAATTAAATGTGCAAATGACAATTTGTAACTGAGGAATTTCTATAAAACAAATTTTTACACATCAAAATTACTCACTTCAATGATGACCTATTGTCGTCGTTACAAGTGTCGCAAGTGTTGCATTTAGCCACAAGTGTCGCAAGTGTCGTAGACATCATACATTCATCTTGCCTATGTCGTGTCTTGAACGACATCACAAGGACACTTCAAAGACATCCTCAAATATTGGTTTAAGAAAAAGAAATCATTTGATGAAGAGTACAAGATTTTTCCATGAAAAAAACCACTTAAAAATGAATTTTGAAGGCCAATGCTCCCCTACCCACTGTCAAGGAGTGCCAACACTACTTGACCTTCTTTGGGGGAGCGTTCCAACATTCTATGCACCGTTCTGGGGGAGAGCTGGGATTTTTTGAGGAAAGTTTGGGTAGCGCTCCCCTACTCACTGTCAGGGAGTGCTAGCGCTCCTTTCCCTCCTTTGGGGGAGTCTTGCAACACTCTATGTACCATTCTAGGGGAGCGCTGGGTTGTTTGAGGAAATCTTGGACTGTTGAGGAAAATCAGGGAAAAATCTCCTTCATCTCTGGAGTTGGTTGGATTCGAATATGAGCTCAAGGTTGGATCTTAGGGAAGATACACAACTGATGGAGAAGGATCCTCAACCTATCCCAAGAATATCTAAGGTGGTTGGGTCTCTCCAAGATTATATAAGGAGGCCTTCTCATGGTGAAATAGGATGGAGTTTGAGAGATACCTAACTTATGATCTCATGAGAAGTGGTATTAGAGGACATTGAAGGCATCAAACTTATGATCTCATAAGGGAGATAATTAGTGAAGCATAGTCATTTTGTTTATGGATTATTTGAGCAAGGGACTGGACAAAGAGAGCTAGAAGAGGATGTTGCAATTTCATCAAAGGTCTGTAAGTATTGCTATCGAGTTCCCATTAATACATGTGCTTGGCCTGTTTCTTTCAAGGTTGTGTATTCCTACATGAAATTGTCTTTGATAGATAGATATAGTTTTGAATTAATCATGGTAGAATAGGAAGTTGTTTTGTATTTGTTGTTATTGGACTGCAGGACTTATTGAAGATCTTGGGGATCAAGGCTCAACTTGGACCGGGCAAGGACAAACATCATAAAAAGGTACATCTTCTTCCTTTTCTCTATTTGATTGACTTAGATAGGTTTAAAAGGATGTAAGTGACCAAAGTTAACACCTTTCTGTCTTGATATTAGATATTTAGGGTTCAAGAGGAAATCCAATTGTCCACAGGGGGATTTTCCTGTAACATAAATTGGCGACTCCACTATGACAGAAATTGGCGACTCCATTGGGGATTTTCACTATTTTTTATGCATTATGGGTGAGTTTTTCTTCATTTTTTTTACTGTTTTTTTGAATTTATGGGTGGCTCAATGCCCCCCTGTAGGCCATATTAGAGCACTAGCACTCCCTACAGTGATTTAGGGATCAATGCAACACTCTGTACCCTTGAGACATGGAGCGTTGGTCTCCTTTTTGGAGGCATTTTGCCCTTTTCTGCTCAGATTTTCTCATATTGTTTTGTGGAAGTATTTACCCAAACTTTATGATTGGTTTGTGAAGTTATTTAGTTTGATATTTGGTTCTTATCACCCCTTATTTTCTTGATTGGAGCTTGAACCTTTTTCAGAAATGTGAAATTTCCTTTTCTAGCTGCTTGTTTTGTCGAGACATTTTTGAGTGATTTTTCTTTCTCCCTGTCTTTTCTTGGATTCTTCTCTGCATCTTCTTGTACTCATTGAATTCTTGATTGGTTGCAGAATCCTTTATTGTGTTCTTGTCAGAACAAGTTTCTACTTGTTTTCTTTCATACCTCACTGCCTTGAGTGCATGCTTTGTTTGTAGCCTTTTTGCTTCGTGTCTTTTGCATCTGCATTTGACTCTTTCTTTTGATTGAAAGTAGTAGAACATTAAAGGGTTTGTATTTAATTTCTGTATACATCATAATCAAACAAAAAATATACTTTCATTCTTTCTTTTGGGTAGTGAAACTATCTTGCATTCGAAGTAGCGAAATTGCATGGTTTTTGGCATTTTGGGACATTGTGCATCTGGAATGATAAACGTTTTCTCCTTCTCGTAATATAGCTTTCATCGAAGTGAAGTATTTTCATTCTCATTTATTTGCATTGTTTAGAGTCAGTCAAAACATCATTTAGTCCACTCCATGTTCCTCTTGAGTAAACAACAGCCTTAAAATCAAGCGCTAAACTAAAATTTATCAGACTTTTTTACATTTTCTATTAGCAAACCTACATTATCTTAAGGTGTAGGGATTTGGAATAGGTTCAAAGGATAACTTTCCAAAGTTGTCAAACAAACTTACAATCTTTCTATAGGGAGAGAAAATCCAATTTTCATTTAAGCTTACTGGGATCCCCCTCTCACACAAGGGTTATGCACGAGGTCACGTCTGGGAGAGTTACAGAGATTATCCCTCCATGGTTTAACCATTCATAGTAGTCATATCGTATATTGGGGGTTCTTATTGAGTTTCAATTGTCTTCATTTGGTCTTGGTGCTTCGTGAAATCCAAATCCGTTCGGGGTCCTCTAAAGTTTTACCAGTCCACTTGTCCTGAGTTCTCTTGAAGGATTTTAGAATTGTCATCCCTCCCATACGTTTCAGAATGGACTGTCGACTGTACCTGCCCAGGGGATGACTACGAGTTGGTGACCTTAGTAGCCATAATCTTCAGGGTCTTACACAAGGTGATGATGAAGGGAAGTCTCATTGTACCTGTAACAGACGTTGGTCAAGATCACTCGGGCTTCTTGGAGGGTAAATCCACAATTTCTGCGTGGAAGCTTGAACCAAGGCGTAAGTCCATTAAGAAGGTTCCCAACATAGATGATCCACCCACTCTATCCCCGCCCCTTCCTATTTTTATCTCACGATGTTGGATTTCATCACCAACTAGTGGTTTCATCGTGGGAAGTTTTGTTTGATTGTTTGCTTCTTAGATTCATAGCGTGTGTTGTTTGTTTTACTTAGTGGACCTTAGGTCGAGTCAGTGTTAATGGAATCAAATCTTGGGAGTACCAGTGGAGGAACCCCTTGTCCCGGGGAACCTTACACCTTTCCTTCTTTTGGAAACATTGGTCCTCCGTACATTTCCACAATGAGTCTTCCAGGACTCACCATCAGATTACCGATTTGGTTGTTCCCCACTCTGGTGATCTTGAATCTTCCCAGTGCTTCAACTGCACCTAATGCTTCATATGTAAGTACACCACCCACACATCAACCTCATGTCGATTTTTTGCATTCTTCACCCATTAAGTCTCCTTCCCTTTCTGCTTCTTCGCCTAGTGAAATCTCTAAAGCAAGTGGCCAGGTTGATAAGAAGAAGAATAAATGGAAAGAGAATAAGAAGAAGAACCTGAAAAAGACCAAGCCTCCAACCATATCATATGTTGGATCCAAGAAACCAACTAATTTTAATCATACTGGGAGTGTTGATGAGGTCGACAAGATTAAAACAAATAATCTGAAACCCAAATTCCCTTGTAGTCTTTGTAAGGGTGACCACTTTCTGAGGGATTGCCCTGGTCTTCCCAAGGTATTAGAAATTTAGTCCTCCACGTCATCATCCCTTGCTTGAAATGCTGGTGATGCCCCGTCAACTAGTGATGTTAAGGTTGGTAAGAAGAAGATAATTGTCAAATTTCCTTGTATGTTATGCGAAGGTGATCATTATTCTAACCTTTGTCCTCATATGGACGAGGCTTATTCTCTTGTGGAAAATATTCAACTTCCAACTGGTTATCGTAATATTTCCCCCAACCCATCATTAGTTGATGAAATGGTCAATTTGGTTCCATCCCCAGTCAGTCTGGTTGATAAGGTGGTCAATCTAGTTTCATCCTCAGTTGAACCACTAACCAAAGTAGTTGATCCAGTTCCATCATCCATCAACCCCACTTTTCATATGGAATGTGAAACCCAAGTAATTGATCGAGTCCCACCATTGGTCAATCCCACCCTTCATCTGAAGAGTGCTAACGTGGTCAATCCCACTCCTCTAACGAGTGCTAAAGTGGTTGCTCCGGTCCCTTCATCGGTCATTCTGGCTGATCATGTCATCAATATGGTCACATCCTTAGTTGAACCAGTTGACAAAGTGGTTGATCCGATCCCATATTCGGTTGATACGGCTCTCCCATTAGAGAGTGAAACCCAAGTGGTCGATTTGTTTCCACCTGTCGACCCCATTCTCCCCTTGGAGAATGAAACCCAAGTGGTCAATTTGATGTCGTTATAAATCGATCCTACTCTCCCGCTAGAGAGTAAACCTGATTCCGCCCACATTTTTCTCGTTGATATAGAATCTACCATGCTGGGGGGAATTCCTCCTTATCCCATGAAACCCCCTCCAAGTAAAGATGCCATCCTTTTTGATTGGGGTGTGATAACTTGACCTCTTCTTCCCTCTCACATTCCCTTCAAGATTACAGTACAAGTTTGTGGTCGGGACGTTCCTCATGCGCTGATAGATGAAGGTTTGTCCGTTAGTATTTTGTCCTCTATTGCTTGGAAAGATTTGGGTTATCCTCAGCTTGTGTCGGTTACCCAGACTTTGTTCACTTTTAACAAAAGAACTAGTCACCCTTTAAGGATCCTTCCTCAGTTTCTCGTAACTTTGGGAGGGAAAACTGTCTTTATTGATGTTATGGTAGTCCAGGACCCCTTGGATTTCAATTTACTCCTCGGGAGAGATTATTTCTATGCCATGAAAGCTATTGTGTCCACTCGCTTTCGTGTGATTTACTTCATGATGGAATAATGGTGACTATTGATCAACTTTCATTCGTTGGCCTTGACTTGACCATAAACCCAATGAATTCCCTAAACAGGTCTTATATGTAGTCGGTATCACCCCTACCACAGGTCAATTATGTGGCATTGTCTCCCATGACTTCAAATTCCGATGACTTAGATCTAGTAGTTGACATGGTGATCTCTTCGGTAGGGCTATTGGAGCTTGATATTCTTACCCCTGACGAGAACCTCGACATGTGTTCCTTCCGGAGCATTCTTCTTCCATCCAGTGAATATCTCTTGGAATCCATGATCAAGTTTTGTCCCTTGACATGGTGTCCTTCCAGAGCATTATCCTCTTGGAAGCCATGATCAAGAAGAGTCCAAGAGCATAGTTTCTCTTCTTTGTGGCAATATCATTAAAAAATGAAACATAAGTCACAAGCATAGTTTTCCTCTCTGTGGAAATCTCGTTAAAAAATGAAACAGAGGCTATGAGCATAGTTTCTCTTCTCTGTGGCAAGCTCATTAAAAAATGAAACAAAAGTCATGAACATAGTTTTATTCTCTGTGGAAATCTCGTTAAAAAATGAAACAGAGGCTACGAGCGTAGTTTTCCTCTCTGTAACAAGCTCGTTAAAAATTGAAACATAAATCTGGAGATTGAACCCGGAGCCTTGAGCATAGTTTTTTTCCTGTGTCAATATTGTTAAAAAATGAAACAATCACCTCTCATACCAAGTCGAGTCTTTCGCTAGGTCTCATTTTTCAACCTTCATTTCATCCACCCTTATCCTTTTTTCTCCATCTAGTAGAGAAATTGGTGACAACCTCCAAGTCGGTGAATGAATTGAAGCTTGAGGGGGCATGTCTCCAGCCTTTGATTATCATTCTAGAGTTATGCTGCTAGATTTTCAAGCTGGGGGCAGAGTACCAACCTTTGGAAATTACATTGGGAATTTACAAGCATAGTTTAATTTTGTTTCAAGCTTGTGTAAAAATGAAACCAATACCGAGCTTAGTCTTTGTTCTTTCTCGTGCTCGCAAATACATGAGAATGTAACCGAGTATACTTTTATCACTTTTTCGAACTCGTAAAGGTTATACGAAAAAGGAACCCCTTGGAGTCTCCTACAAGATCTTTTCAGACTCTCTAAACATGAAAAGATTTTCGAGTGATCTTGCTTCCTTTCACACTCGTTAAAAGGTCTGAAATGGCATCTTTCGAGTGATAATTTATCTCCTTTTAGGCCTCACAAGACTAACATTACGAAAAAGGACAACCTGAGAGTCATCTTTAAGTTCTTTTCAGACTCTCTAAATATGAAAATTCACCGAGTTTACTTTCTCTGAACTTGTGAAACAATCATACATTGAAGGGACCATATGGGACCAAACCCTTACTTCTTCCAGTTCGTTAAACAAATGAAGAGGGACTTACTGAAGGGGAGTTATATCGAGCATGTGTTACCCTCCTCGATTTCATTAAATTAAAAAGAGGTACTCGTCTATCTGGATGGGGGAAAAAATTAAAGGAAGCAAGCCAAGCAGTTTTTGAAAACATTACCAGTCACTCTTACAGTCGCCCTTGAACACGACACTTTGTTATTGCATACATTTTAATCCGCTAAACCTCTGCACTGAACCAATCCTCTGAGATTATTTACTCCTTTGGGTCACCCGACGAAAGTCACAATATCCACTACATCATCATGTTTTGGTCCATGTCATGTTTCTGCTGTTGTGTCTCAGTGTTCAAGGGAAGTATCTGCCTTGAGAGTTAGCCATAAAAAATATCTTGTTTCAATACTTGTGTCAGTCCATGTTCATATGATCTACCAATTTACATCTCTTTGTCAATTTTGTGTCATTGATGGGGGATACATAAAGTTCCTCCTGCGACGAGTCTATTCCTGTCGACTTCAACACATTATCCAGGAACTAGACATAGAAACCAGTTAGTACCTTAGGACGTGCATGCCTCAATGGAAGGCCTCCTCGCTTCCGACAGTGGGTTTACATCATTGAACCCTCCCTTGATAGGACGATTCCATGGATGTTCGACTTCAGTTCATCTATTCACATTCGCTGGAATGTACTAGGGTACCTTGGGAATCATTGACATCAATGGTGATTTATCTCGCGCTTGTTAATGGTTTACCTCATTGATCGATAATCAAGCGGTTTCTACCATGTTTGACATCAGGACATCTATTCACATGGTTAGACTCGCACTACATTGGGATCAGTAAGAAGACCCTAAGTTGAGTGATCATTCTGATATTTGCTTTACCCAGGTTGCGACAAAGTTTCTCTTGAATATTGACTCATATATTGTTACATAGATCCACTTTGTATTGGTCTGTGGCTATGTATTGTCGCTTCGTAGATCCATTGTGTATTTTTTGTGGCTACGATCAGTTCATGTCATAGAAGTATAGATCTAGATTGTATCTTTGGTGGATATACTCTTTGTTAATATAATTATGGATCCATAGTGTATCTTATGGCGGCCATACCTTGCAATTCTTTATCACCCAAGCATAGATATGCCTGCCTTGGGTTTGAAACATGCCATAATATTTCTGATGGTTGTGTGCAACTTCTACCAGGTTCTCTGCGTCCATACATTTTCTCGAAAAAGTCTACAAAGTACTTCAGTCATCAGTTTCCATATTCTAAATTAGCACTTTGGGGGGAAATTTGTTACACATAAAAATTACTCACTTCAATGATGACCTATTGTCGTCGTTACAAGTGTCGTAAGTGTCGTAGAAATCATATAGTCATCTTGCCTATGTCATGTCTCAAATGACATCACAAGGACACTTCAAAGACACCCTCAAAGACTAGTTTAAGAACAAGAAATCATTTGATGAAGAGTACAAATATTTTGCCATGAAAAAAACCACTTAAAAATGAACTTTGAAGGCTAACTCTCCCCTACCCATTGTCAGGGAGTGCCAACGCTCCTTGACCTTATTTGGGGGAGCATTCCAACACTTTGTGCACCCTTCTAGAGGAGCGCTGGGATTTTTTGAGGAAATTTTGGGCAACACTCCCCTACCCACTGTCAGGGAGTGCCAATGCTCCTTGCCCCCCTTTGGGGGAGTGTTGAACACTTTGTGTCCCATTCTAGGGGAGCGATGGGCTATTTGAGGAAATCTTGGGATGTTGAGGAAAATCAGGGAAAAATCCCCCTCATCTCTGGAGTTGGTTAGATTCAAATTTGAAGTCAAGGTTGGATCTTAGGGAAGATCCACAACTAATGGAGAAGGATCCTCAACCTATCCCAATAATCTCTAAGGTGGTTGGGTATATCCAAGCTTATATAAGGAGGCCTTCTCATGGTGAAATAGGATGGAGTTTGAGAGATACCTAACTTATGATCTCATGAGAAGTGGTATTAGAGGACATTGAAGGCATCAAAATTATGATCTCATAAGGGAGATAATTAGTGAAGCATAGTCATTTTGTTTTTGGATTATTTGAGCAAGGGACTGGACAAGGAGAGCTGGAAGAGGATGTTGCAACTTCATCAAAGGTTTGTAAGTATTTCTATCAAGTTCTCATTAATACATGTGCTTGGCCTGTTTCTTTCAAGGTTGTGTATTCCTACATGAACTTGTCTTTGATAGATAGATCTAGTTTTGAATTAATCATGGTAGAATAGGAAGTTGTTTTGTCTTTTATGTTATTGGATTGTAGGACTTGTTGAAGAGCTTGGGGGATCAAGGCTCAACTTGGATTGGGCAAGGAAAAACATCGTAAAAAGGTACATATTCTTCCTTTTCTCTATTTGATTGACTTATATAGGTCTAAAAGGATGCCAGTGACCAAAGTTATCACCTTTCTGTCTTGATCTTAGAGATTTAGTGTTCAAGAGGAAATCTACTTGTCCGTAGGGGGATTTTCCTGTAACACAAATGGCTGAGAGGAGGAAAGGACACACAGGAGTTATGATTAAGGTAATGCTATAGAAATTCAGAATGGTTTTACTTATTAGAGTTGGGGTACCCAGCTCTCTCGAGAGAGTGGTGGCTCTACCTTGTGAGGCGAGCTGGGAGCTAGAGTATTCTGGTTGTGTTTGTGTGTGGCCCCTTTGCGGCTCAGGGGGCTAAGGGGGAAGAATAGTACCCCTAGCGTTGGCTGGGAGGTATCAGTGAGGTCTCTACGATTATAAAGGTGGAAGACAGAAAGGCACGTGGTTCCAGTTAAAGATCGACATCAAGTAGACACCAAGCACCAACAAACTTCTGATTTACAGTGTTTCCTTTGAAGTTGTAATCATTTTAATATGATTTATTATGTAATAGCTCTTAGAATTTCACCGCATTGTATTGAAATCTTAAAATTGATTGATGAGTCCCGTGACAGATTGTGAATTTTAGAAGGACTGATGGGTTATATATATATATATATATATCAGTTTCTAGTTTATTTGGTCATCGTAGTAGTTATGCATATCAGAAATTAATTTAATTTATTAGTCCTTATAATTGCGATTTAGGTCTTGGTTGGATCATTAATTTATTTTCGAAAAGAATGGCTCATGAATCTCTTACCACCTCACCTCCATTGATCCCAGTTTAAATTCTGTAATTTATTAACTTGCTAATCTGAGTGGGATTAATTGGAACTATCGAACCTTCCTTCTAAATTAGTAGAATGCAATGTATGGGATTTCGAGCATCTATTGTTATGGAATTATTTGTCATTGTTAATGGAATTTATTGTAGCTTATACATTACTGTAACTGGTTGTAGATTATTTTTATGAAAATAGGTGAGACCGAAATGAATACATGTCTAGGGAAACTCGGTATTAATCACCTCGTGATGGAGTCCTTTTGGAAAATTTGAATTCCGTGCCTTATTTCGTCACTTTGATAACCGTTGGGCATTTAGGTAAACACTGAGCGAAATCCTATGCGCTTGTTTTTTTTTAATTCTCTATAGGGTTCCTGGAAGGCAAGTTCTGTATATTTGGGAATCCCAGCTGGGCGCTCCAATTGTCAACCCAATTTGTTGGGCCTTGATCTGGTTTAGAGAGAGACTATTTTGTTGAGTTCACTGAGCTTTCATTGAATCTCCCCTGGTGTTCTAGTTCCACCTGTAGCGCTGTCAAGGGCCTCCCATATACTCGAGCCTCAGATCCTTGCCCTTACCAGTCCTTCCAATCCTTCGACCAGTCTGCTATTTCCTCCATGGTGCTTGCCTCGCTGGTACGATTCTAATCTAGAGATAGTGTGGAAGGATCTAGATAACGCAGGATCCTGTAGCAGTTCCTTCTTCCGAAGATAGTTGACTGTAGCGCTTAGACTAAATTCAGGAAACGATAATTCAGACCGAAACGTTTTGGTGGAATATCGTTAACCAGAGGGAGAAGTTTTATGACTTGTTGTGATTAACTTGTGAGTTTAGAAAATTGATTATCCAACCTTACAATATCTGCAGTCTTTTCCCATGTGTTGACTAGTTGTATCGTCCTTTAAATGGAATGCATAGTGGCAAAGATGCCAGCGTTAAGCCAGGGACACCATTTTCCGTTTCTTACCGCTAGACTCCCTTAACCTGTCTTCCAGTTATAATTCTTCATTTTCTAACTCGTCAAATTAGTACTCACTCCATGAAGAATAGTCCATAGTGAATGCTTATCTCCCCTTTATTACCACTTGAACCTTGGGTAAGGTGAACGTATTGATCCTCCCCATTACGTGGGATCTAGGGAACGTGAGTTCCTAGACAATGGAGAATTTAAAAGTTGGACTACCTTAACCTTTGGCTCTATTCTCAATTTTAGAACTTACCCCTCCCTTGTTTAAACTTCAAAACTTTTTTGAATGGACACTGCTATTTTAGGTGCCATTGGAGTTAATCATCTAATAAATGTCCTTTAAAGTGAACTAATGGGGGAGTGTCCATAGGTGTTAATAGAATTTTCATTGTGATAAATGTAGTTGAATATCTATTGTTGGAAGGTTCCATAAACAGTAATTGTGTCCTTATATTGATGTTCGATTTGTAGTAGAACTTTCGACCACACCTCGAAACTGATGATTAAGAATGATTGTTGAGTAATTATATTCTATTGCACACAATTATGATGATGTAGGATTGATTGCGTAACTAGATTTTATTGCGCACTAATGATAATTATGTAGGATTGATTGTGTAACTAGATTTTATTGCGCCTTTAATTATGTTGATGTACGATCGATTTCCCTTGTGCCATGTTTTGCGTTGATGATTAAGTATTTAGATTGCTTGCACTATGGACTAATGTTGATGCCTAAATGATTATACTTTAGATTTCTCGCGTGCATTGTAATATTGTCGATGTATGATTTCCTAAGTGCTTAGATTAATGGCGTGCATTGTAACATTGTCAATGTATGATTTCCCAAGTGTTTAGATTAATGTCGCACATTGTGATTATGTTGATTTATGTTTAATTCGGTATTTAGATCACTTGTGCACCTTGAAAATAATGTTGAATTATCGTTTTCTTCAGTAACTGATTAATCACATGCTTAGAGTAAGATATATGCTTGCTTTTGCGCCATGAAAATAAAGTAAAGTTGATTACATTTGAGCCTTAACGTATGTCGTTATATGATTTATTTAGTTATTAAATTCTCTTGTGCCATGAACAATAATGATGTTGAATGATTTAGCATAGTTGGTTTGGACTTGATATTGTTAGTGGGATGTAGAAACCTCATTTTTCCTCACAATAGTCGCCAGCCCTGAGACCTTAAATGGTCAAAATCAATCAGATGAATCCTGGGCTTGAGCGTTGCTTATGTGTCTTGGAGGTCCTAACCTTGTAGGGTAGGTTGGGCAGGTAGTATCTTTATGTCATCTTTATGATTATATTATGTTATATTTATGTTATCCGTATGTTATCTTATGTTATATTTATGTGATGAATTGATCTTGCGTTGCCATTTATGAAGCTTGTTGATTATGTGTCATTATCTAAATGTGATGATGTGTTGTTTTTATGTCATTACTAATTATGTTGATGCATTGGTTGCGACGTTATTTGATTATGACGATGAGTTGCTTGCAATCGTTTTAATTATGATGTCATCCAATTATGCATTGTTGAATTATGTGTTGATGCTATTTTCCTAATGCTAAGAATTGTTTTTTTTTTTTTACCTATTCTGCTTCGCTTTTCCTAGTCGTAACAGAGAGGCCGTTACCTATCAGAGCACATTCCTCAACAAAACATTGTGGGTAATTTTTTTTTTTTTCAGGGTAGAGACATATTTTGACATCTTAAAGCTACAGAGATCTATCGTTATGTGCATAAACCCATTGTCTTGGATTCATACACGGAGGAAATACAAGCGGTACTTAAGCACACATCTATTGGCCACTCTTGTAACCCCTGTTGGTACTCGTTCGAGTGGTAACACATCAGAGAACACTTGTATATGAATTGACCTAGATCTCCTAAATCCCTCCATAGTTAAAGCGATCGGCCACTTGAATGCTATAGTGCCACCAAGAACAACACTTGGGAAGATACTCTCTAGTACTTGGGTAGTCGGGTAGTATGGCTAAGGGCACGATCTAGCCTCCTTAGTTGGTGCCCTGAGATATTGGGTTGAGTACTATTGTTGGGACCCGCACGTATATCAGAGAGATATAACACAGGGAAAACCATTTTCTATAGAACCCTTGAATAACCTAACCATTGGGACGAAAAAAAAATAGAACAAACAAGATCTATTGTCGCGCAACTGTATCTCCTGCATTTGGGTTGCAAAATTACTACACATTTCTTCTTGTTAAGCATTTGGGAATTTCATCACTGAAGTATTCTTCATATCAGAGTCCTTTGGCACCATTATTTGATACCTATCCTGTTGGATTCCTCTCTTTTCCCTTATCGCAGTCATACCTATCATTTTTCAGCAATTTTTTTTTCTCTCGTGGACCCAATCCACTTCCAACACCCTTATTCAGGATTTACCCCATTGGATTCCCCTCATCGCCCTATAACTATGATACAATTCACCCATAACCCATTTTCTATGTGGTCCCACCCTCCCCTGGTCGTTTTCCCTCTTCATCATGGCCCACACCCGTAGCCAAGACTTGGATTCTTGCGTCAATTACTTGTACTCTAATTTCAAAGAAAACCAACAAGAAGTGAGACAACTTAGTGCCAATGTTGCCACCATCAATAAAAACACACATTCCTCCATTGAAGCCAAAATGGAGGACATCAAACAGGACCTCGCTACCCACCTTGAATCCTTCAATACCTATTTTTCCTCCTTCACTACAATGATTTGAGACAAGATGCATATCCTTGTAGATCTTCCCTCATCTAACCCACCTTTGCAAACTGAAGGTGAAACTTCCTCTCATTCCCATAATTTTCATCCCCATCACTTTCAACGTGACCTACGCCTTCTGTGTGTGGATGTGACCAAATTTTATGGCTCAAATCTGTTGACGTTTGAATCCGTCAAGGACCGGAACGACAACCTCATGAGGATGCGAATCCTCTTGCATTTTTATAGAGGTGGTACTCCTCTATCCGAGATTTATAAAATGTGGGACTTTTATAAGAAGTTCGTCGAAAAAAATAAAATAGATATAACAGAAAAAAAAATATTTTTTTTTCTTTTTAAAAAGAGAATTCCTAAAAATGGACCAAGAAACACATAGATTCATACATTTAAATAAAAAAACCAAAATTTCTCACATCCATCATAGTAGGGCTAGAGATTTCTGATCACATAAAACTAAAAGAAAATGATCCACATGCATAAGAGAACTTTGACAGTGTAATACATGGGCATCTCAAAAGAATACAACGATAGATCAACCTCAAATACTTTATATTAAGAAAAACTGGGTTACAAAGTACAATCAAGATTGTTCCCAAAATAGTTCTCTTGGAATTTCTAAAAAATATATAGTTTAATACATATTCTCTGAAATTAAAATGCGTTTGTCATAATGACTAGGATTGGGGCTCCCATAGACCATAAAGAGAATATGTCTAAGAATGAAATTCATATAAATAAGAAAGTGGGCAGCAGAAGGCAACAAGATCTGGAAAGAAGAAAAAGGAAAATATCAGTCTTCGGTTAAACCTTTATGTTTAAAGAGGGGGACTAACTGGATGAAGAGCTTGATAAATACAGAGAGATGTGATTAGTATAAAATTACTATGATGGTATCTCATGTTTTGTCACGTGCTTGCTATTGTCCGTTTATGGCTTTCCTCAGCGGTTACAGGAACCCTCTCAACCGTCCTTTTCCCTTCATTGGTAAGCTTGTCTCAAACTTTTTGAACCACTCCTCGATATAGCTCCTCGTTGGTGCCATGTTGATTTGATGCCATATTTTTATATTGAAGAGTTCTCCTTCCAAGTCCCTTAGATCAATCAAAATGTTCTGCAATGCTTCCTCCATATCTTGATTTTTGATTGAATAATCAACTAACTAGTTTTCAACGTCATCTTCACCATATTCAAGAATGCCATATAAATTTTCAAATGCCAACCCTTTAAATATCTCAACTTGATCATAAAATGCTTTCTTGGTTAATAACAATGAGTTGAGTATAAATTTCGGGTCTTGGACTTCATTGGTGCTGTCAGCAAGATCGGTTTCAGTTAGCTTCTTGAATAATTCCTCTCTTCTAGTTATGGTCTGGCCACATGCTTGAACGATATCATTCAGGTTTTTTACCTTTTCCTTCCAGCATGTGTTCAGTTGTTTTATTCGGTTCGGGGAGGGGATATATTCCTCTCTTCTTCTCAATTCCGTCATATTAGTAACCTTAACACCAAATGGTACAACCACATCAAGGTAGAAGCCTTGCTCATTTTTCAAATCTGCTTGCAGATATTCATGAAAAGCATGTGCTCTTGTTCCAAAATAGACCATGTTCTTTGACATTTCCCAAGACTCTGTTATTAATTCCATTATTTTATTTATATTCTTTTCCACATAACCTTGGGATGATGCGAGGAGGCTTGCTGATACTTTTAACTTTTCCACATGTGTGGTAAGCCCGATCATTGATAAAGGGATAGAAAGTACTAGAAGGGGCATTAAATATTCCTCCAATTATTTGATTCGCTCCTTTAACCTGACGTTCTCCGCTTCAAGGCCTTCAATAGAGATGTCTAGGGCATCTCCAGTTGCTCGGTGTATCTGGGAAATTTGGGAAGGCCACATGTTCAATAGGTTAATCTATGAGTGATATTTTCCCTTGTTATTCTTTACATATCTTTTCTCAATAATCAATTTTTTGGACTCGATGTAAAAAACAACACTTTGAAATGCAAAAGATACTTCTTCGTCGAAGGTTTCGGTCTCAAATATTTCCATCTGAGGGTTCTAGTGTGTCAGTTTCTCTAGTTGGTCGACATTGGGGAACACTTTCTCGATTTCAATTTCGAGTTCCATATCCTCGAGGGATATCACTATCTCCTCGAGGTTCCTCCTCTTCTTGCACAATGTTTTTTCATTTCTTCCTCATGGGAAGTCTATGAGAACTTTCAATTTTTTTGGAAGGAGGGTTCTTATCTCTTCCTTCGCCTGAAGAACTATGGGTGAATTTCTTACTTGGGTAGGCCATTGGAGCACTGCTCCGAGATATTGTACTCTTTGGTGTGACAGTTAGGGATTAGGAACTTTTCTCACCTGGACCTTTTCCTCTCTAATGGTATGGATCATTGGTGTTGAGTATTGTCTCCAGGTCACCGGTGTCACAAGCGGGAGTGCCTAAGGCATTGTCTCCATCTTCATTTAGAATAGTGTCAATGAAAGAATTTTTGAAACCAACAACTAATAGATGTTCTACAAAAATACCACTTGGGTCGAACCCTTTTACTTTTTCAGCATATTTCAAATTGAGGTTGTGGAAGTGGCATGTGAATTCATCAATATTGTTCATATTTCTGAATATGAAATCCCCGACTTTCCAAGGCATAGGTATGGATTTTTTTTTTCTCTTTTCATGGAAAAAATGCAACCAGCAGGTGTACTGTCTTGTTATCTCAGCAACAAACATCCTACCAGGTATGTGGCATGGAAGGAAGGAAGGTTTTCTTTGGATCCAAAAATCCTTATAACATTATAATTTTCCATTTGTTCTAGTGTCCCCTTCCTATCTAGGAACTTATGCACTTGGTCCGACATTCCGAGAGCGGTTTTTCCAAACAAAAACTCTTTAAAAAATGGGAAAAAATAATTAAATACTTCATAAAAATGTTGGGAGGCCTTGTGCCTCCACAATGATTGATATCGGAAGTTTACTAGGTCGAATTCATAGTTTACCTTCTTATAGACAGATAATCTCGGTAACTGACAACAATGTGCTATCGTAAATAACAAATAAGATGACATAAAACCTTTCTTCTCCTTCTTGTATTGCGCCAATTGGGAAGAGATTTCAATGGAAATCAGCTTACCCCAATCGAAGATGGCTTGTTCCTTGACCATAAAATAAAGAATGCAGACAATCATCTCAGAGATGCTGACCGTGGTTTCCTGTCCTATTATCCTCGTAAAAATCCATACAATTTCCCAGAATTGATTTTTAAATGAGCCAACCTGCAATCTTGTGATGTCCTCAGGGACGATCGTTGGGTTCTCTAGAAATTTAGGTAAGAGGTTGATTCCCTTGTCATTCTTTTTCAATAACTCCCTACAGTCTTCACCTCTGAAGGAGAGCGTTGGCTCGGGAAGCCTCAACATCTTACGAAAACCTGAGGTGACTAAGAGACAAGGGAATGGTCTCACAACTGGATGCTCTGTTGGCTTGGAATGTATTTCTCAGCGCACTAGGTGACCAACTCCTTACAGTCAAAAAATTATGGGATACACCCTGCGTGCGCAATTCCAGACGTCCATATTATTTCCTTTTGGGTAGAAGGGGATGAATAGTAGGAATATGCCCAGGACCACTTCAAACTTTGATCCTCGTGCCTGAAAATATTTAGTGTATCTCCACAAAACTGTTGTCGAATTTCTTCCATAAGTTGACAATAATGTTACCTTGCTCCAAATTATATTAGGAATGAACGCTAGTGGGAGATATTATAATCCTTCGTAAATCATGTTTAATGCGCTTTAATAGGAAGTCTCCTAGAGCCTTTTGTTTATTAATGGTCATCCCTTCGAACCTGTATGATAATTTATTATCATTAAAAGCATAGTAAATGTGCATTGGGAAAGGCACGAGGATGGCGGGGACGGACGGGGGAAATATTTGACTTGATATTTTTTGTGAACCCAGGAACCCGTGAACTTGGGAGCCCGTGATGGTATGAGGAGTGAAAATGGATAAGTGTAGGACGACGTGACGGTCTGATGGATTAATGTAGGAAGAATGATACTTAGGCAGTTTGGGGAGTACATGGATCGAAATGTAGATTGTGAAACTCTTTGGTGCAATATGTCTATCACGGAACACGGGAACATGAAAGCTCGATCCGCCAACTCGCGATCGTAAAATTAGCTAAGTATGGAATAACATGATGGTCGGTCAGAATCGTGAAATGGAGTTGTATATGGAGGTGAGAAAATATAATTTGAACAACCTGAGAACCCACGATCTAAAATGAGACTAAGTGTTAGAACTAGAAAGGGATAGTAAGGGGAAAAAGGAAGAGGGAAAAAACGGGTAAGTGTATAAGGGATAAAAGAAAGGGAGAAACAAATTAGGGAGAATAGAGAAGGGGAGGAAATTTTTTGGAAGTAGGAAATGAACTCAACAACAAGATACAACTGTGGGATGGTGACCCACTGTGGGTTGTCAAGAATCTATAATCTCTTGTGATCAGGTGCTTCCGCCCATGGGCTATGGAGTCAGATTAAGAATATACAAACTAGAAATAAAATTATGTACAATGAGGAAGAAAAAGTTCTAGGAGAAGAAATGTTTCAGATGTTTCCCGTTGACAGGTAGAATTAACCCTTTTCCTTTCATATCTTGGAGAATATATGAGTTGAATCCCAATATCTTTTCGACAACATAGGGTCTGATCCAGAGTGCTTCAAACTTAGTGTGCATGGATGGATTTTCCTTGGGTTTGTTCCAGAGAAGTACCAGTTCACCCTTATGAAAATTCTTCATAGTTGTGCTTTGATAAAAATATTTTTTGATGATATGCTACCTCAGAGAGCTTCGGTTCAGGGCTTTGCTTCGTTCCTCCTTAATCTTGATCAATTGGTTAATCCTTTTCTGAGTAGGGGAAGTGTCTTTCATATATTCAGTATTAACCACAAATATCAATGTGTTAAGCTCAAGTTTGATTGGAATTTTTGCCTCTTTCCCATAGACCAACAAATACAAAGTCATTCTAGTACTATCTTTCGACGTTGTCCTACTTTCCCATAATGCTTCTGTCAACTTCAGGTGCCAATTTCTCTGGTTTCCATCAACAGTTTTCTTTAATATCTGCACAAGTGTTTTGTTCGTGGATTTAGCAAGGCCATTTCCTTGTGGATAATAATTTGAAGAATGACCCATAATGATCACATATTGTCGACAAAACTCCATGAATTTTGACCCAATTAAGATCGAAACATTGCGTGTGATAAATTTATCACGAACACCAAACCTTGACATAATGTTGTTTTTGAGGAATCCAATCAATTCTTCAACATCGACCTTCTTCAGCACCACAACTTCTGGCCATTTTTTGAAATAATCGGTAGCTGTTAGAATGTACATGTGCCCTTTGCTAGATTTCAGATTAATCGGCCCAACGAAATCAAGTCCACATTGGGAAAATGGTTGTTCCACCACAATCGACTGCAGAGGCATCACAACTTTCTTCATTTTCCTTGAGAATTGTTGGCACAATGAACATTTCCTTATTGTAGCATACGAGTCCCTAAATATTGAGGGCTAGTAGAATCCTGCTCTGATTATTTTGTGAGCAGTTGCAATGGGTGCAAAGTGTCCACTGCAGACTCCCTTATGGAATTCTTTGATCAGTGTTGGAGCTTGATTCTCATCAACGCATATCAACAATATAACATCAAAATTCCTTCTGAAAAGTATATCAACAATCAATACATATTGGTTCGCCTTCATCTTGCGTGTCCTTCTCTCTTTGGAACTCATTGTAACAGGGAATTTCCTGGATCTTAAATAAAATATGATATCTTCATACCATTCTGAATCAGCTAATGGTTCCCTGACTCAGATTGAAATGATTCCATCAACTAAGTCCCCATTATTCATAAGATTTCATAATCCTTGTCCTTTTATTACCTTCAATGGTTTGATCTCAATATCATACTCTTGAATTTTTGCTAACCAGTTGGCCCATTTCCCTTCCCTCAACTGTTGATTTAGGAGAATCTTGACGGGGGACGAGGGGACGTAGGAAATAACATGAGAGTTTGGTATATAAGTCCAAAAGTGTGCCACAACTTTTACGAGAGCTAAATCATGTTTCTCGAGTTTTGAATACCTCAACTCATAGTGATGTAAATTTTTTCTCATAAAACTTATGAGGGGATCTTCTCCATTGCTATTTTTCTGAGTGAGGACGGACGTGACAACTGCCTCTGTAGAAAATGAATAGAGAATGAAATCCTTTTGAAAATATGGACTAATGAGGATGGGGGCGGTGGTGATGGCCCCTTTGATCTTATTGAATGCTTCCTCAGTATCTTTTGTCCACTTGAACCTCTTCTCTTTTTTCAACAATAAATTGATGGGTTTCACGATGCTTTCATAATCAGGAACAATCTTCAAACAAAATTAATTTTTCTGAAGAATGACTGGACTCCCTTCTTTGATGTCCCGGGGTTGAGTTCATTAATCGCTTTAACTCTTTCCAGGTCAATTTAAATTCCTTCCTTGCATACAATGTGGCCCAACAACTTTCCTTGAGTCACATCAAACAAGCATTTCTTTGGGTTGAGAGAGATGCCACATGATATACATCTTCTAAATACTTTTCTTAAATGATGGATGTGATCCTCCCTTTTGCTTGAATGCACTATCAAGTCATCCTGGTAGTCTGCCATGGATTTTCCTATTAGTCTGCTGAACACATGGTCCATGGCTCTTTGGAACGTATCTCCAGCATTCTTCAAGCCGAAGGGCATTCTAGAATAAGCATATGTTTCCCATGCTATGATAAATGTTGTTTTTTCTCTATCTTCATCAGCCACTAAAACTTGATTATATCCAGAGAAACCATCCAACATAGACATACATGCCGATCTCGTAACCTGTTGTAAGAAAAAGTCCATGTTGGGCAACACAAAATTATCTTGTATGCTTTCTTTATTAAGATCTCTGAAGTCGACGCACATTCGGATTTACCCAGTCTTTTTCCTGACAATCACTGGATTTGAAAGCCAGTTTGAATTTCTGGTAGGATAGATTATCCCTTCTTTATTTAACTTCTCCAAATCAATTTTTACCATAGGATTTAGTTTTGGATTCATCATTCTTATTTTTTGTTTCACCGGTTTGGCTTCTTCCCTCAAAGGAATGACATGCTGGAATATCATTTTATCAGAAGCCTTTAAGTCTTCATAGGTCCAAGAAAACACATTAATACATTCATTGAATACAGTGACATATTGATCAACTTATTCGGGGGTGCAATCGACTCCCAAATTGACATATTTCAAGGACTGGTCCATTCCGATATTGACTTTTCTTGTCTCTTGCACCTTTCGAACTGAAACTTCTTCACAAAGTTTCTTGGCACGATCGTATTTCGTGAACAAAGATTCATCTTGTATGTAGTATTTGGAGACGACAATATCTTTATCATCTTCTTCATCATCATCGTTTAACAAAAAATTCTCCAATTGTTCATCATTTTCAAACCCTTGCAAGTACTCAATATTATCGGGTATAGATGGCCTAAAGGACCTTTCCACCTAGAAAGATGTTTTTCTTAGGATATTGTCCGGATTTTATAATGAAGTTGACAAAGCTAGTGAATCACCCTTAAGGTTATTATCCCTTGGAATGAAAGCAATATTGAAAGAGATGAAAGATTACATCAGTTCATTAACTCTTTTGAAATACAATTTAGGCCTTTCCTTTTTGATTTTGTATTATTGGGTAACTTGGTTGATGACCAATTTTGAATCTCCAGCAACAATGAGATGTTCTATTTTCATTCCTTGTGCAAGGATCATCCTGTGGATTAAATATTCATATTATGCCTCGTTATTTGTGCATGGAAACTCTAGTCTTACCGCGTGAGGATGTGTCGTCTTATTTGGACTTATGAGAACAATTCCAACTCCCTTCCCTGATTTAGAGCATGCTCCATCGAATGACATTCTCTAGTAACCTTCAAATACACATTTTGGGACCTCCAAATCTTGAACTCATTCTAAGATTTTGTTATGCTCCATGTCCAAGATAACATAGTTTCAGATCCCGATGTCCATGTAGTCTTCCATTAATTCATTATCATTATTCTTGAAGGAGAAAGGTTTTCTAGGCTCTCAGGGTACTTTAATCATTTTCCCCTCCTTGCCTGGTAGCATCATACATCTACCATCATTCATTATATATCCACCGATCATGGAGATCCAATATCTTCCCATCACAACCCCATATGATGGAGGTAGATATACCATAATAATATTAAAAATCATGATAATATTGGGAGTTGTGGTAATCCATGCATAGAAATCCTTGATTTCCCCGTATGTAGGCACTTTTCTCGAATTCATGGCATATATGATCTCTCCAGTTTCATAATATTTAGTGCAGCTCATGCCCAATGCTTCCATGACCGTGAGTGGCATTATATTGTTTGTCGCACCATTATCAACTAAACAGTTATCTAATGAAACATCATGGTTTTCAATTGAGATATAGAAGGGTGGAATTTTACCTCTCACTTAGCAGTCGTCGGGCTTTGGTTTGGTTTTGGAGTGGTAATTTTTTTTTCTTTTTCTTTCAGATGGATCATCCACCAACTTCAATATATTCCGCCTCTACCAAGGAATCTTCACCACTTCTGTAAAAGGCAAGGTTATCCTCAACTTACTTAAGTCCTCCACAACATTGTACATCATTTGAGTTGAGTTTGTCGCTACAGATTGCCTTGTGGTTCCAATTGTCACCTTCTCATTCGACACATTTTCACTATATTTTTCCTTTTATTTTTATTTTTGTTTTTCTTTGTCGGAGTCACCATTATTCTTTGGTCTATTTAAAAATCCTCTTGTTTGGGCGACATTTTCTTGCGAGTTAGGATCATTGTCTCCTTCTTCATATATGTACATGGACTCCTTGCATCCGTCCATCTGTATTGTCTCGAATAAATTTCTTTTTCAGTTGATTGCTCATCATAAACATCATCCAAAACAACCTCATTTGGAGTGGGTTGTCTAGGCACCCTTGGTCTCGGTGGGTCTTCAATATTATAGAATCTGGCCCTGTTTTCAGGGGGAGGGTTCCTCTTTTGTTTAGGAATTGGCATTATTGGGTTTGGCTTGTAATTATCTCCCCTTATTAGCCTGGTTATTTCATTTTGCATCTGTTTTATGGTTCTATTCATCTACACAATCTCATATCTGTGCTTTGTTTCCTGTGTTGTCGCAGGGTCAACCTTTACGTCAGGTATGGTTACCTTAAAAAATTCTCCTACCTCCATTTGATTCTGAACTAATCAAGTTTTAAAGTCTTAGTTTCTTCTCGAGCTGGAAGCTCCTTGATTATCAATATTCAATCCCCCAATCTTTCTTTATACTTTTCCCAGTATAATGTCAGGGTCGATGCCTGTTTCAATCATAATTTCTTCCATCTCAATAGACTTAGTGATTGCTTCCTCTAGGGTATCCATCTGAGATGTTATGATGGAATATTTCACATTCAGGAGCATTGCATTCTTATAGAAACTGAGAATGACAAGGTCATTTGGTCTCTTGTCTTTTGGGATTCTACTCAGAGTTTTATTGAACCTGGGATTAAAATCACGTATCCTTTTGTTCTTACTTAACTCAATCTGGGTGAATTCTATGAGGAAGGTATGGTAGGAAATCGAGTGGGGGGGGGGACATATTAAGGAACATAACTTCAAGGTCATCAAACGAGCGAATGGATCTATTGGTGTTATAGCCCTAAATTTCTCTACACATGCATACATGGCCTTGGCCCTCTTACTTGCATTTTTTGCTAAAGCACTACTGAGAAGATTTAAAAAAAAAACAATTTTTAGAAGATGTACGCGCCCTACACCATTACAGTCCGCGTACATAAAATTGTTGCACCACTACAACTAGCGTACATATGCATGTTGTTCCATTACAACCCGTGTATGCTTGCAAAAGTTGCAAAAAAAATAAAAAGGTGAAAGGAATTCGTTGAAATTCATGGGCTATTGGAGGTTTCCCAACTAATCCACCTGCTATATCCCGTCACCCAACCAAATAACCATCCTTTTGGCATATAAAAGGAGGTGTTTGGGTCTCATTTCTAACCTAAGCATAAGAACAGTGAAACTCTACCCAATTTCACATTCCCTCCTTGCCCAAGATATTGCTTCCTTTTGTGATAAATTGCCTCAGCATATCCTCATCAACCCCTTCTTCCTCCATTCAATCCATTCCCTTTCATAGAAGATATCAGAAGGTTGAGAGAAGAAGTTCATACAAGGTGCACTTGGATCATGGTGAAGAGGAGCCTAGACTAGGTTCGCGGAACAGTCACTGACTTAGATTGTAAAGGTATAATCTTTGTGTTATGAATAAGAGAATTACATTTTCCTGTCCCAAATGATGGTGTCTTGAATACTTTTGTTGATTTATTCTTGACATTCTAACATCTAACCCTAACTTATATATGTAATAGAATGCTTTTAGTTCTATGTTTTTAAATCTTTGGATGTAGGTCAACCTTGGGAGGAGGCGTGGAGTCAGTGGAGCTTCCGAGTGTGAGGAGGTCATCACCAGACGTGGGATTAGAGGTATAGTTACCCAATCTCCTTTCTCTTTTCATTATTTATATTAGTTTTGGTATGTTTGGCATAGTATTGAGAATTAGTTATCTTTTAGACGGTTATTTTCTCTACCTACATTCTGAACCCTGGTGTAGTTAAAGGGGGGTTATTTCCTGCTAGCAGAACTGACGACCATACTAGGGATAGCCTTAATGGTTTTTAGGGGATTTTGGGTTGTTTGATTGGTTTGTTTTCCTTTCAAGTTTCTTTCGAGTTTTCTGAGTTTGTTAAGGGATTATGGTCACCTTCAGGTGTAATACCAATTGTCCCTACCTTGTAATAATGA
>SNQJ01S0038340.1:11325-25634 GCA_010110895.2 Picea sitchensis | reverse complement strand
GCATCTACTATAACCTTGTTCTGTCATAAACCTGTCAAACTTCAAATACCACTGCCTTGGATCTTTCTTTAGGCCATACAAGCTCTTCTTCAACCTGCATACCAAATTCTCCTTCCATTTGACCTCATACACATGTGGTTGCTGCATATAAATCTCTTCCTCCAAATCCCCATGGAGAAATGTTGTTTTTACATCTAACTATTCAAGATGCTAATCTTCTACTTCCGCAAGACTTAAAATAGTTCTAATTGAAGTCATTTTAACAACAGGAGAAAATATTTCATCAAAATCTATACCTTTCTTTTGTGCAAACCCCTTTACAACAAGTCTAGCCTTGTACCAATTTTTTCCTCCATCTTCTTCCTTCAACTTGTAAACCCATTTATTCTGCAATGCTCTTTTTCTTGCAGGAAACTGAACCAAGTCCCAAGTATGGTTATTTACAAAGGAATCCATTTCCTCTTTCATGCCTTGCTCCCACTTCTTTTTGGTGTCTACCTGCATTGCGTCTTCATAACATTCTGGTTCACCTGAATTAATCAACAATAAATAATACAATGAAGGAGAGTATCATTCAGGGGGTCTACTTAACCTGTTATATATTCTAACAACACTTGCAGGAGTTTGAGGCACCTGTTGCTCCTGTTGTTGTACATTTTGATTTTTTGGTTCCTTAGGAATTTCTTTTTCAGTGATCTCATCAAACATTGTGTATTCTTGTTTTTCTTTTTCCCGTTTCTTTCCCTGCAACTGGTCTTTGTACATGACCTTCTTATTGAGTATGACATCTCTACTCCTAATGATTTTGTTATTTTCATAATCCCATAAGTGATAACCAAAATGATTAACGTCGTATCCAATAAAGGTACACTTCTTGTATTTTTCCTCAAGCTTTGTTCTATTTTCTTTATCAATATGTACAAATGCTTCACAACCGAAAGTCTTCAAAAAATAATAGTTTACCTTTTTACGTGTCCATGCCTCCTCTAGAATTATACCATACAAAGAGCTTGAAGGTCCTATTTTTATTAAGTAAACATCAGTATATACAACATCTTCCTAGAACTGTAAGGGAAAACTAGCATACAATCTCAGACTCCTTGCACACTTCATGATTATCTTATTCATCCTTTCTGACACACCATTTTCTTGTGGTGTTATTGGAACTGTATTCTCTCTACGAATCCCATGGTATGAACAATAATCATCAAACTCCTTGCTACAATATTCACCTCCATTATCTGATCTGAGACACTTCAACCTTTTTCTTGTCTTATTTTCTTTTCCGTCTCTGAGAAATCTGACTCTCTTCTATTTTCCATAAACACAATTCTCATAGAAGTCCAAATCAATTTGTTTAAGATCTAGAAATGAATTCATTTTGTGAAGTATATGCATCCCCTTCTCACTCATGTGTCCAAGCCTATGATGCCATAGTGTTGTATCCACTCCTGTAGAAGCTAAAGATATAGAAGAGTCAATATTACTAATACATAAATACAATGTACCTACCTTCTCTCCTTTTTCTATCACCAATGATGCTTTGGTGACCTTCCACACCTTATCTGTAAATATGGATATACAACCTTCACTTGCCAACTATCCTGTTGAAATTAGTTTTTTCCTTAGATATGGAACATGTCTTACCTCTTTCAACAACCATTGGTTTCCATTAATTTGCTTTATTTTTACCTTTCCCATTCCAACAATTTTTCATGGTGCATCATCACCCAAATGAACCTATCCAAAATCACCTTGAACATAATCTAGAAAAAATTTCCTATGGGGTGTGGCATGAAATGAATCCCCTGAATCTACCACCCAAGACTCGGAAATATTATCTACAGAAAGAATCAAAGCATCTTATAACACATCACCTGTTACATTTGCTTCTTGATTTTTCTCCTGTTGTCCATCTCTTTCTTTCTTTGGAGCTTTGCAGTCTTTCTTCATATGTCCTTTCTTCCCACAGTTCCAATACTCTATCTTTCCAAGTTTGGATTTGGATATTCCCTTCTTAGAATTCCCATGGTTCCCTGATTCCTTTCCTCTATCCTGTTGTCTTCCCCTATTCTCCATGTTCAACACATTATCTGATGTCTCACCTGTTCTTTTCCGTCACATTTCCTCACTAAGGTTAACACCAACAACATCATCAAAATTTAAAATATTTGAACCAAAGATAGAGTTACTTACAGCCATGACCAAGCCGTTCCATCTTTCTAGCAATGAGCACAAGATTATAAGAGCCCTGAACTCATCATCAAAGTCCACTTTTACAGAACTTAGTTGATTAGTAACCATATTAAATTGATTTAAATGATATGCAATAGACACACCTTCTAACATCTTCATATTAAATAATATCTTCATTAGAAATACCTTATTGGACGTTGAGGGTTTTTCATACAATTTATCCAATGCATCCATCAAATCCTTCTTTGTCTTTTCTTTCGAAATATTGAAAGCCACCGATGCTTCCAAGCTCAATCGTATTGTTCTTAGAGCCTTTCTATCAAGAATATCCCATTCTTCATCCTTCATAGCCGTCAACTTCTTTTCTATTCCGCCCATTGGTAGGGATAGATCCTTCTGATATAAATAATCTTCCATATGCATCTTCCATAATTGGTAGTTTTGGCCATTAAATTTCTCGACCCTAAACTTTCCATCTTCTTCCATTGCTCCCACTCGAACCAGAAACCCTCTTTTCCTGTGAGTTACCTTTCTCTCTAATACCAGTTGTTCGAAAAACAAGATCACAGAGCAATAAAATAAAACAAATGCGGAAACAAAACAAAAAATATACACAATACAATAGAGACACATATATACATGGTTCACCCAGTGTGGGCTACGTCCACCAGAGAAATTGCCAGGTCCTTCCTTTATTATTATCCAGAAAATGAAGGGATACAACCTACATCAAACCCGCTGTAACTTCCTCTTCTTTCTATCACAATATCCTCTCTCAGAATACAATATTCGCTATATTCCATAGCTGCAATAAATTTCCCTCATAAAAGAGGGTTTCCTTCTAGGGAAAAAAAACCTAACATAACTTCTATCGTTAGATTTGAAACCTTATAATGAACGGTCCAAATTTACAATTAAATTACAATATACATTTACAAGGAAAATTTACCTTCGAGGGCCTGCTTCCCCCCCTGCACTCCCCCGCATGGATGAGTGCACATTCTTCTAGGGTGTAAAGTCTTCATGGGGTATAAGCACGAATGAAAACAAAGAGCTCTAAATTAGGAAGATAATCATGCTCCACAACCAACACTTTGTTGTCTTTCAAGCTTGCTTTACAATTTGAAAGAAACATCCGATGAGAATGTATTTATGCTTTTCGATCTTGTCTGGATTAAATAAGAAAATTACCCCCCTGGAGTATTCTTTAAGCCCTTTTCAGACTCTCTGAACATGAAAATATTGTTGAGTGATCTTATTTACCTTCACGCTCGCCAAACTAAAATTTGAAGGCACATCTGTCCGACGGTAGTTTACCCATTTTTCGGTCCGTACGATCAATTGTACAAATAAAGATATTCTATAGGAAATTTAGTTAGCTAGAAGAGTATTCTCAGGCGTAAGTTTAACCGTTTTTTGAGCCCGAGGGACTAAATATTTGAAAAAGGAACATTCTCCTTGGTTTTGGTTTCTCACCTTTTTCGGGCCTTGGAGATTACTTACGAAAAAGGAACCCCCACGAAGTCCATAGTTAAGCTCTTTTCAGACTCCCTAAAATTGAAAAGATCGTCGAGTGACCTTGTTCCTTCACACTCATTAAATTGGTACAGATGAACATCTAGTGGCATGAGTTTAACCCTTTTTCTAGCCTGTAGCTTATAGAAGAAAAAAGTATGCCTTGGGAGATTCGTCTCGCCGGGAGAGTTATCCTCAATAACTTTTATACTTTTTCAAGATAAGGAGACTAAATTCAGAAAAAGGATGTGAGTCCATAGTTAAGCTCTTTTCAGACTCCTTAAAATTGAAAATATTGTTTAGTGATCTTGTCTTTGTCACACTCGTTAAAATGGTTTTGAATAGACATATTTTCGGTCCAAGTTTACCCCTTTTTCAAACCGACTAGACTATCTCCGAAAAAGGTACTCCCTAGAGTCTTCTTTTACATTTTTTTAAGAATCTCTAAACGTGAAAAAACTACCGATATTACCTTCTGAGGGCTTGCTGTTACACATTATTTTGGTCACCCCAGTGATCCATTGACAAACATGTGTTCATGTTCCCAAAAAGAACCTTTCTTCAAGAGGAAAGTGACTGACTTTCTCTTATCAAAAACCTTGTCAAGGAGGGTCGTCCCAAGATGCACCATAAGTAGGGTGCGATGATGGCTGGTCGTCGACCTCTTCCCTAAAGATCGATGGTGACATCTCCACAAGATTTCCTAAAGCTAGGGTGCGATGATGTCAAAAGACTAAGAAAAGGTTAAGTTTCACGAAAGTTCTAGAAGGGGATGTTCTAGAAAGTGAGGTGGTGTCTGTATGGTTGGTATCCTACTCACTTCTCTGATTTGGTAGGATCATCCCAATATCTTTAACCATCTCTCTTTCCCCTATCTAAATATTGATTTCTCATGGAAAAGGTTAAGCACAAAAGGTTGATTTTAAGGTTAATGAAGGTTGAGTAAAATAAGATTGCATGGAGAGTTTTGCATTGGATCATTCTTGAGAACCTCATTTCAATTCATCAAGTCATTGAGGATATTCTTCATTCAATATTGGAGAAAGTGTGTGTTGGATCAAAGGGTCATCAGAATGGGACCTTGCAACATCAAGGCTTTGGTTGTAATCTCCACTTTCATTGTTATATAATATAATGATATGTTTTTTCCCATAAAACTTATCTCATTTTATTGTATGATTCCTTGATCACATACATAGGTTCTCGTTTAGTATATTATTGCTTTCACTTCGGTTGGCTTGTGTTCCCTTGCAGATTCAATATCACAAGAGAATTGGAGTGGAGCTAGGATGACAACGACAAGAGGAAGTGATATTTAAACGATATGTTGACCATCTCTTGCTAGATAGTAAACTCAATTATTAGAGCTTAGGGAAAGCATCATGTTCTGTTCTATTTTGTTCTAGATATAGGTGGATCTAGGGAGATCTTTTTATGTCTTCATTTACTGACAAGTCCCATAACAAAATTGGTGACCATACTAGGGATATGACCTCCTTTTGATTTTTTTCTTCCTGTTTTCCTTTAGCTTTCCTTCTTCTAATAAATTTCATTCTCTGAGTCTGTGGGTGATCCATTTAGACTCCCTGGGTTTAGAAGTTCCTTTGGATTTTTTTCCTTTCTTCCAAATTTTTCAAACTTGCAGAGATCGTCGCACTGTACCTCATTTTCAGCCTGCGACGACCCTGAGATGTCGCTTTCTTGCTATCCAATCAAGTGCGACGATGCCACACTCTTCTTTTCCAGTGGCCTATGACAACCTTAGCTCGTCGCTCTGTGTCCTATACCCAGCCTGCGACGACTCCTGTAGATTTTGATGGAGTGAGTCATCTTGTCTTTTACCACCCAGATTTTCGTTAGTAGCATGGGGTGAACTTTATATGCCCTTGATTGATTGATTCTTGATTTTAAAGCTTGCTTGTGATTGGTTTTTAGTGATTGAAAGTCTTTTTTTGCATTTTGCAAGTTTTTTATTTTTTCTCATTGTCACGAGGATATAATCTCAGATCCTGATCTGAGTCCTTGTTTGATGAGGAGTCTTTGGTTTGTTCTAAGTTTTGGATTCATTTTGCTTTTCAGATTGGTTGTTGATTAAGAAACACTTTTTTCTTGCTTATGTCAAGAGTTTTTCTTTTCTTTTTTCGCTTTTGTCTACATTACGAATTTGATTTGGGAATTGTGTGGAGAATGTCTTGATTTTATTGGATTACATTTTTATTTCATTATCACATCTCTGATTTTGTCTCGGAAAGGAATATTTGAATTCATTTATTCTTTTTTGGTAATCCCTTATACACAAATTTTTACATTCAAAATATTTGTAAAGAGAAGAAATTGGAAATTTTAGAGTTCATGAATGTTTGGAATTGTGTTCATTCGGAATTAAGAAATCACAATGTGTAGCTTGTTGTACTTTGAAAGAAATACCTTCTCCCTACTGTAACTAGAGTTCATTGAATTGAAAATTGCACATTCATCTCTTTTTTCATTTTATTGGGTCAAGGTCACAACATCAACAATTTCACTTCCATCTCCCGTTTTGAGTAAGTAACAACCTCTAAAACACAACGTAAATTTGAAATTTATTAGTAACTTTTATTTTCTAGGGATCTTTTTCACCAACATTAGCTAGGATAGCGCTTTGGAATAGGTTGTGAGGTACACTCTCCAAAGCATCAAGACACACAATAGTATCTTGTGATAGAGAGAGTTCAAATCCAATTGATATATTTTGACCTAGGAAGCCCTTCTCACACAAGGGTCAAACCTTAGGTCGTATTAAGACTAGCATAGTTACTCACTTTGATTTGTTGGTCTTGGTGTAGAGGTTGCATGTATTATGGGGGTTGCTTGAAGGTATACCCACAATTATGAGTGGAATCCTTTCGAGTTGATTTCGGGCTAGATACCCTACCTTTGCGCATTAATAAGACTTTCGACTGTTTCCCCAAGCATCATTGTTGTAGTTGGTAACCTTAGTAGCCTATCTCTTTAGGGTCTTTACACAAGGTGATTGTGGACGGGAAATTATTCACAGTACCTGGAATCGACATTGGCCAAACTCACTCGGGCTCCTTGGAGGGTACACCCACGATTATGTGTGGGAGCTTGCACCAGGGTGTACGTCCGTTAAGCAGGTCATCAACGTAACGTTTCCACCCACTTATCCCAGCCCCTTTTTGTCTTGATTTCACGATGTTGGATTTCATCACCAACTAGTGACTTCAAAAGAAGAAGGTTTGTTTGCTTGGTTTGATTCCTAGATTTTATTAGTGAGTGTTGTTTGTTTCCTCTAGTCGACCATATATTTTCTTCATTCTCTACTCGACTAAGGAAACATCGACCTTCGCCACTCATGTAGGATGCAAGGGCTACCCTCGGAAGATCTGCAAGGTTACCAACCTTTGCCTCCTAACTCACCAGAAGGTTCTCCTGAGGGAGTAGTCAATAACGAAGTAGCTTATGAAGTTGGAAGCACACAATATTTATAAGGATTTAGAATTGTTTTAGACTCTTTAGAGGCATTTAGACTTCCCCTTCTCAGACTAGACGCACATATACTTTGGATGAATTCATTAGAAGAAATCGTTGTTGTTGATAATACTGGAATACCTACTGGACCTAACGTAGGATTTGGAGTAGAGAATCCACTTTTTGAAAGTGATTCATTTAGGACACCAGCTAACACTGTCTGAACTTCTAATCCTAGTTCCATCCCTTTGATAGTATGTGATTTGTATGGTAACCTAGGAGCGAGTCCTGATCGACCTATGGCATCACAAGTGCCTGAGACGTTTGTTACCTATATGGTACCTTTAGACCATTTTGCTGGTACTACCAGTAACGTCACCACCATTCTAGACCAGTTGTTGATTGGTTCTCACTTGATTCCTACTCTTCAAATGTCCCATTCTACTATGGTCCCACAAGATACCACGATTCCTATTGGAAATCTGGTTATCTCCCAAGCTCTGATTGGGACACCACTTCCACCTAGATCAAATCCATCACTTCCCCCTGGGTACGAAGCTCTGAATACTTTTGTTTCTATTTCTGCCCAGGTTCCATCCGAAGGCTCTGGAATTTGTGTTCCTCTTGGGCATAATGTTGCTACTAGTTTTTTTCCTACACCTGCCCATGTTTTCTCTGGAGGGTATTATGTTCCTCCTCCACCTTTGCCTGGAGGATCTGGCCCTAGTGGCTCCAATCTGCTTGGAGGCACCAATATTTCTATCACTTCTGGTTTCTAGATTCTTGTTGGAGGTCAACCTCAAGCTAGGGGGAAACCTCAGTTTGGGGGACAATCTCATATTGGGGCACAACCTCAACTTGGGGGGAAACCTCAATTTGGGGGACAACCTCAGATTAGGGCACAACCTCAACTTGGGGGGAACCTCAGGTTGGATGCTATAACCCACTATATGGACAAAATGTACTTGTGGTACAATCTCTACCTTGGAATATTCCTTTCCAGGTAAACCTACAATCGTCTAGGGGGAAACATCCTCAAGTTAACTCTTTTGTACCCCCCCTCAGTCAACCATATCCAGGTTCTTTGAATCCCACTTGGGGTCTGAACGTTTGACCTAGTGTTCCTTTTCAAGGGAACCCCCCTAATCAGCCCAACCTTATGGGCTATGTGCCTCAAAATACTCCACAACCGAATCTGTCAGGACTGTCTCCTTATTTGCAAACTTCTTATGGTCCTATTGGTATACCTATGGGACTTCCCCCTCAAAACTACCAATTTCCACAAGTGAACTGACAGTTGACTTTCGTCGCCACTTTGGACTTACCTGATCTATCTAGGATTTTGAATGATCCTATCTTACATTCTAACTACTGACCCATCATACCAGCCAAGTTATCGTCCTACATTCCTAAATTTGACGGTCGAGCAGGAGAAGATCCGAATAATCATGTTATGACTTTTCATCTATGGTGTTCATCTAACTCGTTGATGGATGAATCCGTTAGATTACAACTTTTCAAATGAACTCGCACAGGTTCGACAACAAAATGGTACATCGAGTTACCATGAGTTTTAATCAATGACTTTAACACCCTAGCTATGGAATTTTTGACACATTACCAGTTACCAATTCGATACGAGATGGGAATCAAAATTTTGAGTTCTTTCAAGAAATCCTCATCCACTCATATTTCCGATCACATTCATGAGTGGAGGAGAAGAAGACGTTTAATCAAAGTTCCTCTTCCTGATCAACTATTGGTTGAGTGGTTTACCAAATCACTCATTGGACCTATCGCTTGTGATGTCTCCATGGGTGGTGTTGTCACTGAAGAGCAGGCAATTAGTTGTGCTCAATATCTCGATCTCGTTTATTCACAAACGTGAACACTTTACGATTTGATCCCTGACGCTCCTCGTCCTTCCACAAACCCTACCCCAAAACCTCCAACAACTTCTCATGTTGTTGATGGTGTGATTGACACCTTCCATGCTGAGACCCTGTTGACGTAAGTCGGTCACACCAATCGCAAACCTAATAATTCTAATGCACAAAATACTCCTGCTCCTACTCCTTCCACCGATAAGACTGCCAAAGTTAATTTTGTTCAATCTGCACCTACCCAAGAGAATCAAAATAAAAAGAAAGGGAAGGGTAAGAACAAGGAGGACAAGAATAATAATCCACAATCTGATAAAGCCAAAATGCAAACCACTGATGAGAAAGATAAACGTAAGCCTCATTACCCCTGCTTGATTTGTGGTGACGATCATTAAACGAAAGATTGTCTGAGACGCGCCGAGGTTACTAAGTTACTCCAAGGGAGTGGAAAACCTCCTACACCTGTCACTGTTTCACAACCTTTCCCTTCTCAGAAGCACGCCCAACTGGTCATTCATGATGAAGCTTCTCCCTCTACCTCATCCTATGTCCTTATGTGTATTGGTGATTCTAAAAAGAACGAAATTGCAATCATGACTCGAGACAAGGATTACTCTTCCTCAAAAGAGAAAGTTGATGATATACCACCATCATTGGTTCAACCTTCTCCCTCTACTTCACCTCCCAATGTTCCTCTTCATCTCGAATGACCAGGTCTCAATAAATTTCTTCGCCCCTCTATTAAGGGCGTTGTTCGAAAGTCTACATTCAACCCTCACACATGTGATGCCCAAAGCTACAACATTGTAGAAGATCTTACGCAAGTAACCTTTGTGATGTCATCTCTCAAAGTCCTTCAAATATTCCCTTCTCAATGGAAGGCACTATTAAAGGCCATTGGTGGAATTGAACCCATGTATACTAATTTAATAATCTTCGACTTGGAAGATCACGTTCCAAGGCTTCCTCCTCAGTTAACATTTCATATCCAAGTTGTTGTTGAAAACAAGAATATTTGTAGAATTGTAATTGACGAAGGAGCCTCGACTTGCGTTATGTCTGTTACTTGTTGGAAAGACATCGAATCTCCTACCCTCACCGAATCATACAATACACTTAAGATTTTCAATGGTACAGGATTTAAACCCTACGGTGTTCTTCTGTCGTTGTCTATTACTTTGGAAGGTAAATCGGTCAATGTCAAGGTTGAGGTCTTCAATGCACCTCTTGATTATAACTGTTTACCTGGACATAGCTAGATTGACTCCATGCATGCAGTTGTGTCTACTATTTTCCATGTGGTATGTTTCCCACACCAAGGAAAAGGAAAGATCATTACTATTGACCAACTTACCTTCTTTAATTCTAATTCTCGTACTAGAAATGTTCCATTTATATCAAAGACACCCCCTGGTTACGAGAATGTCAGAGTGGGTCTTTTGAAAGATTCAACTTTGATGGGTACTTTTCCAATCCCACCACCCGATATTCCCCCTCCTTTTGTTTCCTCTATTAACATGATATCCACCACCGTTCGTGAAACCCCTGCATCATATGACCCATGGGTAGTACCTAGCCCTAGTGATTACCCTCATTATAATGGCAAGATTCCTTAAGTCCGGTCGAATCCGCTTACCAATCTATCCAATCAACAACCCCTCCTCTGCTTCCCTCTATGATTCATCTCCTGATTTGTTTCACGTGATCTTTCTTACTAATGAGATGATCATGTCGGTCATGTATATGGAAGACACTCCCTAGGACGATGGGCATCATCGCTCAATTATCTTTCTAGAATGTGACACCATAGAGACGTATCAATGGATTTTGACTCCGTCGACCGTTGTTGTTGTTTCTTCCGTTCCTGAGTCAATGCACGATGTTTTTTACGAAGGGAACTTGAGCAACATTTCACCTACCATCCCTCTTTACATTTCCATTAAACCTGGAGTCATGGAGAATATTCATATCGGGGCCTCATGTTCTACTGATGAGGTCCACACATATAAAGCCCTTTTCCAATAATTTCACGACGCTTTCACCTAGAGTTATGAAGATATGCCAGGCATTGATCCTAATATCGTTGTGCACAAGATTAAGACAAACCCGAATGCTAAACCCATTCGACAACTACTTCGCCCAGTACATTGACTCAAAGTTATTGCTATCAATCTTGAAGTTGAGAAACTTATTAAAGATGGCTTTGTCTATCCCATGCCTTTGACTGATTGGGTATCCAATCTGGTTCTGGTGAATAAGAAACAAGGTACTATCCGTGTTTGTGTAGATTATAGGGACATAAACAAGGCTTGTCCTAAAGAGAATTGCCCGACCCCTTTCGTTGACCAGATCATTGACGACTGTGCCAGTAGAGAAATCTTATCTTTATTGGATGGTTTCTATGGCTATAATCAAATTAATATTTTACTCGCGGACCAACACAAGACTGCTTTTATTTTCCCTTGGGGAACCTTTCCTTACCGAAAATTACCCTTCGGTCTCAAGAATGTTGGCACAACTTTTCAGCGCGCTATGTATTATGCTTTTCATAATATTAAACACATTATACAACCCTATCTTGACAACATACCAGTGCATTCCATGCATTGCCAATATCACCTGACACATTTAAGGGACATTTTTGTATGTTGTCATTATTACCATATCTGCTTGAACCCGTAAAAATGCATTTTTTGTGTGGAGTCCAGCTGACTTCTTGTTTTTATTGTGTCAATACACAGGATTCGAGTAGACCCCTTGAAGGTATAGGTGATCCTTAATCTACCTCCTCCTTCCACTTTACGCCAGCTCCAAAGTTTGCAAGGGAAGGCAAACTTTTTACGATGATTCATCCCCAATTACACTGAATTGAAAAAAGGATTCACTCAGCTACTCAAGAAAGGTTTCAATGTCATATGGGATGACACTACAACCAAATCCTTTGAAGCTTTGAAAATTTCCTTAACCCGTACGCCATTACTATTCCCCCCTGACTATAGTCAGGATTACTTCCTCTACTTAGCCACTTCGGACTCTACCATTTCCATGGTATTAGTCCAAGAGAATGATTCTCATGATTCTCATGTGATATACTATTTGAGTCACAGTCCAAGATTACCGATACCAAATACTTACATGTGGAAAAACTAGCGTTGGCGGCTGTTCAAGATGTCCAACGTTTTCGTCATTATATCTTGTTATTTCGAACCACTGTTATTTCCGATTACAAACCTATGAACCACATCCTTACCCGACAATTTCTAGGGGGAAATTACTCCAAATGGATAATGATTCTCTAAGAGTTTGACTTGGAATTCGAACGCACTAAGTAAAAGAAATCCTTGGTTTTCGCTGAACTGATATGTGACCTTCCCTCGACTAAGACAGAAAGCGTGGCAGAGAATTCCTTGCCTGACGAATCCCTTTTTCTGATCAGTTTTGATGACTTATGGTACGTATATATTGTTATCTATCTCTAGACTCAAACTTTCCAGCCCGACCTATCTAGCAAAGATCGTCTTCGTATATGCTATCAAGATCGACAATACATCATTCTCGGTGATAACCTTTATCGTTGCAGTATTGACTCCTTTTTCCAATGATGTCTCACTTATGATGAAGCTGATAAAGCTTCAAATGATTTTCATTCCAGAGCATGTGGCGTTCATATGTCTGGGTATGCCACTGTCCAAAAGATCTTACGAGCGGGTTATTTCTGGACTTCTTTGTTTAAGGACTGCATCACTACTATTCAGAAATTCCATGCTTGCCAAACTTATAATAACAAAATTAGATCTCATCGTGCTCCCTTACATCCTATAGTTTCCATTGGTCCATTCACCAAATGGGGCATTGACTTTATGACATGTAACCCTCACTCGACCGAGGGGCATGAATACATCATTCTAGCTATGGATTATTTCACTAAATGGGCGGAGGCGATGCCTACATTTGATAACACTGGGAAAAATGAAGCATTGTTCATATTCAATCACATCATTACTCGATTTGGTATCCCTCAAGCTATCATTACTGATCACGGTAGTCATTTTCAGAATATCATGATGTCTGAAATTACTGAAAATTTGGGTCTTCACCATGAAAACTCAACCCCCTATTATCCACCGGCCAATGGCCAAGTTGAACAAATCAATAAATTTCTCATTACTATGCTTTGATGGATGATAGGAATTCATAATTCAAGATAGAACACGATGTTCTCAACATTATGGGCCTACCAGACATCCGTTAAGTCTGCCATAGGATTTACACCTTTCCAACTAGTTTATGGTATCGAGGTTATCTTGCCGATTGAAGGTGAAGTACCGTCTCTGGAACTGGTCATTGAACTTCTCCCCAATACCTCTGCTGAAGAAGAGCATCTTTTGTATTTGATGCAACTAGATGAAACCCATCGCGATGCCACCCTAGTTATTGAAACTCATAAGAAACATGTTAAAGCCCAATACGACAAGCATGCCAAGCCACGTGTTTTTTTTTTGAAGGTGATCTAGTTCTCCTTTACGAACATGATCGTGACTTACTGAGGGCCAGTAAATTTGAGGCCATGTGGCAAGGTCCTTACATTGTCAAACGTGTGTTGGAGAAGGGAGCTTATGAGCTAGTTGATTACGATGGAATCCCTTTGAGTGAGCCCATAAATGGGCTTTACTTAAAGAAGTACTATGCTTAAGTCATTTTTTCATGAGTTCTTGTACTTTTAGTGTATCACACTCTTGTGTGATTTTTCATTTTTTGGTTTTGACCTTTAGCTGCTTACCTTGTGTTTTTTTTGGTTTCCAGATGTCAGTGTCTTTGCTACCCTACATTAGCTTCGCTAATGGCGCTAGTCAAAACACTCAAAAATTAGCATTTGTTGCTTGGGAAATCTATGCACCTACATATGAATTGATTAGTCTACATGGTGTTTGCCTTGGTTGTGCAACTAACAATATTGTGAAATATAGTGCAGTCATCGAATTGGTGACCTACGTTGTGTCACTTTGAATCCATCATCTTGTTGTACGACTCGATTTGTAGTTAGTAGTCCTACAATTGAGTAATGTTTACTCCATTCGAAGTCCTACGTTATTAAGGGTATATCTATGAATTTTCCTCTTGGAACGTCATTTTGATTACATTGAATATCAACACATTCCTAGATGTCTAAATACATTGACAGATGCTTTAGCTAATTATGTGTTAGACAGAAATTTGAGAAATTTATAAAATCCAATCATACTT
>SNQJ01S0038339.1:164799-180928 GCA_010110895.2 Picea sitchensis | reverse complement strand
CATGACACATCTTCGATGTCCGTGTTCAGTTGAGGTAGGAGTGTCTTCCACCATAGAACAATGCTCCCCTTCAGCTCAAAGACCACCATGCGAACCTTCATGTTAGAGGTATAGAAACAAAGTCCTAAGAACTTCACCATGTTCTCCAACCAAGCCTTGACGACTCAACCATCCATGGCACCCATGAACTCGGAAACTTAACCTTCTTGATTTCTATGTGAATGATACCACTGCCAATTGGAGCATGCTGAGGACCATTATTGGGCACATGCACTATGGTGTCATATTTATCTAGTTGGTTAATCAAGGCCTCTGACATCCTCTGAAAGGACCTCATCAACCAAACCACATCCCCCACGACAATCTTCTCCTGTCCAATTAATTGCTCTTCTCCTTGGGGGTTAGACCCCTCTGGTATGGATGCTACTGGAGGCGTCACACCTTCTCCCATAGCACCACGTCGCCTTCCTCCATGGCATCCTCTAACCAGGATTATTGGTACGGAAAAATTAAATTTTAATTAAAGATAAGTTATTAATCAAGTGGTTAATACAGTGGAAGGTGTGATGATCCACAATCATAGTGTCGAACCTGCTCTGATACCATATGTAGTTACCCCTCCGTTATGACTAGGAAAAGTGAAGCACAATGGGTAAATTTTATTTATTTATTTAAGCATTAATAAATTAACATCAACACGTAATTCATAGCAACGGATAATCAACGAGATCATAATTAAAAGAATTACAAGTGACTCATTATCATAATCAAATAAAAATGGAACCAATGCATCAACATAAATATAGCGGTACATAGTCAATGCATCAACATAATTAGTAACGACACATAATCAACACATCATCACATTTAGATAATGACACAAAATCAACAAGCATCATAAATGGCGACATAGTTTGACATATCTCAATGAACTGAAGAAAATAAAGGAAATCAACAACCAAACTCTGAATATCAATCAACTACTCTCCCAACCTATCTGGCATGGTTAGGACCTCCAGGACACATAAGAAACGCTCAAGCCGAGGATTCATCCGATTGATTTTGACCAATTAAGGTCTCATGGATGGCGACTATTGTGAGGAACAAGGAGGTGTCTAATTCTCACTAATGCAATCAAGATGACAACAACTAGATCAGTTAAACAATCTTAATCATCAATTATTCATGGTGCAAGAGTAATCTAAACACTTAATTAAACATACATCAACATTATTTCAATGTGAACAATTAGTCTAATCAGTTAGGAAATCATACATCAACCTCGTTTTGTGGCTCAAGAAAATCTAACATTAAAATGATCATACATCAACATCATTTAGTGGCACAAGAAAATATGAATATTAAATGATCATACATCAACCTTGTTTAATGGTACAATAAAATCTAAACATTAAAATGATCATACATCAACATGGTTTAGTGGTGAAAGAAAATCTAAATATTAAAATGATCATACATCAAAATTGTTTAGTGAATCAAGAAAATATAATTACTTAATCAATCGAATGTCATCATGATTCTAAAGGTGCGAGTGTAATCAACTTATTTCAACGACGCATGAGAATGTAATTACTTAATCATCTATACACCAACAATAATTAATACATGGCGCATGAGTAAGAAACTCCTAACCCATCACACATCAACATTTAATTCATTTATGTCAAGCATCAATTACAGATTTCGTGAGTTGTGGTATCAAGTACCATTCTTCAATAGCGTGATTAATAAAGGTATCATTGAATGACTTATTCTAATTAAGTGGTGTTGTAATATTTCAATATTAAATTCCAAGGCCAAGTACGAGTTTTCCCTCCATAAGATGTCACCTTCACCCTAGAATCTATTCAAAACATAAATAAGCATCTCCTAAATAATTCCACCCTCCCCTCTTTTAAAACAAAGAAATCACTACAACCTACTCATTAAAATACTCTTATGCTAACACCCTTGAAATTATAATCATATAATAATTCTAAATCCTTCTAACTCAACGCGAGGGCTCATAATTCTACAAGATTGTAACTTTAAGTCTATGATAAGTTTAATCGTTCATTTCATACTTGTTGAAGGGAGTAAGCAAGGGTTAGCTAACAAAACCTTAACATCACTAGCTTCTTGGGAATTTCCATGAAGATATTTAATAAAAGTAAGTATGGGTACTATGCTAGAAATCTCAAGGAAGAAGAATCTGATTGAATTCCGTATCTCAGGAATACACTTGTTAAAATTAATAATGTGGCTGGACACTTCAACCACATAGTAATCCAGGTATGTAGCTATTATAATAATAATAATAATCTATTTTTAAGGTCACGACCAAGCCAGAACACCAAATTGGTGTATGAGACCCTCTTGTTTGTGGGACAAGGGACCCCCTCCGCCCAACGATTTGAATGGTAAAGTATACGAAGGTATACTTAGCCCATTTATATTCTTGGTACAGGAAGGATCTACCTATCTTCACCGATTAAATTGATTCGTCGGTGAGGTGTTTAAAACAAGGGTTGCAATTAGAAGGTTTTGGGTAATTTCTCCTTACAGCTAAAGGATATCACTAGAATATATTCTCAAGATACAAATAAAGGAAGAACTTAGGTTAACAACGAAATCAACAGGATACTGCCATCAGCGAAGATACTGGGTACTTAACTCGAGGTTCCCACTAGCGAACTGGAATAATTCTCCAGAATTACAACTTGGCATCATAGCATCGCGAAGGGATAGTGGTAATAACTATTCATACGACTCATGGATGACCACGTGGACAGGTGAGTTCCATACCATTGAAGGCGATCTATCTGAGTAATACCTAACAGTCAACCTGTCAATGGTCGCGACAAGATATTCAAGGAGAGAATATTTTGGTAGGGTTAAGGAATTTCTAAAACCTTCATCTCAATTAAACATGGTGATATCAACTAACAATACTCCCCGGGCCACACCCCGTTGGGAAAATTCTATGTATTACAGAGTTCTACAGTACTAGACCACCGAGATAATCGATCAGTCTACCTCCTAGTTGAAGCGATATCGATACCTCAAACTAAATTTAATCACCACGCAGTCCTGGAATAAGAATCCTACAATCCATCCGAAGAGAGGAACACTTTGGGACCAATTTTGAAAGGAACGATCACAACAATAAGTTTGATGTACTATCTTGAGGGGTCGTAGGACTCTTATCCTGGGTGCATCACAACTTCAATTTCAATTCAAATATTTTTATTTGGTATTCTAATTCTCCACCTTTAATCCATAATAACCTCTACGTTTTTGTACAAGGGAAGAGTAAACATAAGGGAGTCAACCAGCGGTGACCCCAGTTCTCTGACTGCATACTATCCAGAATATAACCAGAACAAGATATTTTTCAAGACCATTCTATCAACAGAGAACAATCACAATTCACAAGGGATGTTATCTTAAATTAAATTTCAAGTTAAGGGAAGCGAACAAGGTGATTGAATTCGATAACATATAAACCTTTACTACGAGCAATTAATAAACTCTAGATTCTGAAACCATCCATAATTTTACTAATTTGAATTTTATTGTTCATTTACAATCACAACTTCACAATAATATTTAACTATAATATACATTAGGTTCCACAAAAAAACATGATGTTAAATATTGTAACTGTCGAAGTTAGGCCCGATGTCGATCCTTGCTGATCGGCCTTCCCTTCTTTCATCTGTTTTTCTAATCGTTGAGACTTTATACCTACCAACCAACTCTTCCTTCATCTATTTTTCTAATCATTGAGACTTGATACCTTCTAACCAACGCTAGGGGTATTCTTATTCCCCCTTATCCCCTGAGCTGCAAAGGGGCCACACGCACACACAAACATAAATCCTCTAGCCACCAGTCTCTCTCAAGTTGGGTATCCCAACTCTCTCTAGAAAAACTAGTCAACATTTTTGGGTATCCCAACTCTCTCTAGAAAAACTAGTCAACATTTTTGCAGCACAACCTTACCAATAACTCTCTCAACTCACCCATTTATTTTATAGCTTTTTCCCACACTTGCACAATTAATTCGTTTTTAATTAAAATAATTTAGAAATATCTCCCCCTTACACTTGTTTCCCTTTCCCCCAATTTGCACAATTAATTCCACATTTTAATCTGATAAAAGTCAATTTCCCTCGCACATCCTAAAAGCGCTCCTATAATCAGTCCTAGTTGTCTCTTTATTCCACTTGTTTCCAATTAATGACTCACGCCTTACTAATTTTGATTTGAGTTAAAATATGAATCCTCTCCTAGTTAAACTTGCATTATCTAGATTCTAGATTCCTTTCATTGTTTTCACAATTCTTTCATGCTTTATTCTGTTCTTATATTAAATTTCATTTAGGAATTTTCTCGCACATATTAGTATAATCTTAATTATTTAGACTTATTTATTTTTTCTTAATTTCTCAATTGGATTTACCTCCTTTATAAATTAATTGAGTTAATAATTATAGTTTAGCTTCTTTACGAGAACTTAGACTTAGACTTAAAATCTAGAATATGCTTAGATTTTGATTATGGTTATAGTTACTAAATTTATTTTTTAATTAACTAATTAATTCGACAGTGTTGAAGTTTTGGTTTTTCAAGGTTTAATATTGTCTCAAAGTTTTATAGGCCACCTAGATTCGTTGAATCAAGTTTAATTCTGTGTCGTGCCCTTCAAGACACACTCTATGATCTAAGGGTGCCTGATCTGAAATCGGATCCAGAAGCCTGACAGGGCTTGAAAAATGCTCGAAAATGAAAGTGCTCGGAATGTGAAGAAACCTATGCCATTGCGTCTGTCTCGTCTTCCTGATTCCGGTGGTATATTTACTTTGTCAAACGGGCTCCGTATGGAGAAGATATCGCATTCTGTCCGAAAAGTCAAACAGGCAAAAACATTTTTGCTGACTGTGCAGTCTGTACAGTCCGTACGGACGCTGACGTGGCATGTCCATACACTGACGTGGCAGGTCCGTACAGACAACATGTGGCGGCTCCAGGGAGTGACACGTGGCAGACAGATTTGGACTTTTTGGCGTACATGTGGACCTATCCAGAGGTGACACGTGTCACCACTGACAGGGTGACACGTGGCACAGGTGATGTCATCAGCTGATGTGGCAAAGTGACTGGACAGTACGGCGAGTGATGTGGAAGACTGACTGGGCAGTACGGAAGCTGACGCATCAGTTTGACGTGGCGGTACGGAAGTTTGACGTGGCTGGCATGTGGACCAATCGGCGGTTGACAAGTGTCATGTTTTGGTTGGTTGTAGAAGTGCCACGTGGCCCAGTTAAGGGCTGCCACATGGCACCCCTTTATTGGCTAATGGCTCGTTATATAAAATTTATGCGGAGTCCACCGGATTTGAACCGTGGACCTCCCCCACCAACACAACGCCTTAACAAAGTCCGTCCAACCATTACACCACGACTTGTTCCTTGTTATATGTATGTTCCGCATTATATTTGAAATGGAATGTTGGTATGGTTGGGCCGCGACCGGGTCTGGGCCTAGCCCCAGCCCTTGGTCGCGTGCTATGTAATATAACCGTCGTTTTAATATAGCCCTCGACGCATATTGTAAACACTCGACCGTGTTTTGGGGCGCGGTTACAACAGTTACAACTGTTAAAATGTGGTCGTATGCCCAAACACCAATAGAACCAGGAGCCGATTCAACGGAGCGCGCGAAAAGGGGTGGCCAGCGCATAGCGCGTGGCCATATGGCCCCCCATATGACCATTCAAAAGGGTGCGCGTGCGGATGGAGGGGATAAGCCCGATTTTTAACCATATTATAGTTAAAAGTGGGTTTTTAACTACTTTTTGAGTTTAATTGTAATTAAGCCTATTGTTAATGGTTTTTGGGAGTTATTGGGTAGTTTTGGAGCCTAACTTCTTGGAGGAAGTTGGAAATGAGCAACTACCTTCCTAGGTATATAACCCAGGCCTGTTTGAGGCAATGGGGACAGCATTGAGGGAATTCAGAGTAGAATAATGCTGAGGAGAAGCCAAGCCAAAGCCAGTTTGAGGCAGAGAAACTTTTGAGGAGGAGACGCTGTCGGACCATTTCTGGGAGCTCCGGACGTTCATTCTGCGTGTCGTTTTCTTTGCATGGTTCTAGAGATCTGGAAGAACATGACCAGATCAGTCTTGTAGCCATTTGGCATTGCAGCGATGTACTTTTAAGATTTTGAACAGAAATAAAGAAGCCTCCCCTACAGAGAAAAGGCCCGGAGACGTAGGCAAAGTTGTGCCGAACTCCGTTATCAATCTGCATGTTATGGTTTGTTGTTTATTCTTTCATTTCAGATCTACATATGTGTATATGGCTGTTATAATTCCTCTTCTTTCCTCATTCTTCACTAAGTTATCTCAAATGGTTAATTAATGCATGCAAAATTAAAACTCAACCATAGTCATTAAAAGATCCGGTGGATCAGTGCCACTCACCTTTGATTCAAATCTTTAATGACACGCCGTACCCTTCAAAACGCACTTTGTGCTCCAAGGGTGCCACTCGCCTTTGACTAGTTTTGGTAGTTGTCCAATCCTTAGAGTCAACACTCCATTCAGGTGACATTGTGAGAGACTAAGGGCTTCTAAGGAATAAGGACCCTGCCTTATTGTGTGCCCCTTATAAATCTTAATGAGCGACTGTCTCAATCTTCCCTCGTGGCATCGTGGACCTCTCGAACTAGGTAATTGTTAACCTACAATTTGAGTCACGATGGAAGTGCTAGTAAGTTGTATCAGGGATGTTGCCACACCTCTCCCTCAGTATCTAGTCTATGTGCATGGCCCCCTGACTCCTTATGTGAGTCATATTAGCAAGGAATCATCATCGTGCATCCATCAACAAAACCCCATTAAAGATCCATAAACAACATCATAATATAATCTATCATATGTCACATATGCATAAATGAAATACTTAAACCAATATAATCCACTCCTTGACTCAATCCGGAGTCCAAGGAGGCCCAATGATGCCATCCACATCCTCAATATATCAAGTGTCGTGCACAACCATGGGAAACTTGTTAATAGCCTATGTCAACACATATATATCAAACAAAATAAATAATAATCCATCAACATCATCATAAGAATCAACAAGCGAAACAAACAACCATATACTAAACCAGATCACCTGCACGACAGTGTCCTCAAAGAATAAGTCAGTAATAAGTGAGTAACATGTGCTCGCAAGAGTGGGAAGTTACAAATTGAATTATTAGCTTAGATCTTCTTGTAATTAAAAATTTGAAGCCTTCAATGTTACAACGATCTTGATGTTATTCACATGCCCATGGAACACTTGTATTTTGCATTTACCTTGTTGTTTGAATTTGTTTATTGGCATGTTGGTTAAATGGTAAAGAGAATATATGCATTTTGTTATGATTCGATTGAGGGAAGGATTGGTTAAAAGAAAAAGTGAACACTACAGTTGCAAGTTAATTTTGGTTGAAGTGAAAGGAAGAATGATTCTCTACCGATTGGATTTCTTCTTCAGCTAAACTATCCCCAGCAGTCAACGAGTAACCCTATCCTTGAATGCATCTCGTTCTTTGATGTGCTAGCATCATCTTTTTCTCATCCTCCAAATCGCCCTCTGGTTCTCGCCTTGGCCTCCACTATTGCACCTTGAGACTCGTCCATTTCTGGGTGTGCGCCGCCTTGTGGAGCCAGCCCGAGATGAATTTGCCCTCCTCAACACCCTGACCAACTGGGTGAACCCCAGACGATCTCCAACATCCCCTTTCTTCTCCAGTCGAATCTGGATCTCTGGTGAAGATAAAATTCGAATGGTCCTGTTATCCGTAACCTGGACCTACGCGGTATTCTGCGCCTCGTCTCTTAAGTCCCTCCCCTCTGCCTGTCGATCCTAGGAGCCTCAACACCTGTGCCATCTACAAGAACATGCACCAATCATCATCATTGCGCGAGGAAATCCATCGGTACAGAACTGGAAGTGTTCAGAAAACCACCGTGAGTATTCTGTTAGCCTTTGGCTGGAAACTAATTGGATCGGGGCTTGTAGGTTTGAGCTTTTTGAATCTCTTGGCTTCCCTCGATTTCAATCTTCGAGATTCGTTTTACCTATGCATACGTTAATGGTTAAACCACTGAGTGGTCTGGTCGTTGTCTCTCAATGGATTTACTTGTTTTAATTTATGAACCTTCCCTCAAAGTATAGGTGATTTATCTTTTCATTTCCAAAGCCATACCTTGGCATCTTGGTGTTGCGCTTCCTCTCTACTTAAGTTTCAAACAACCAAAATCTTAGGATAGTTGCAACCAATTAGGTCGTAGCTTAGATTGATTCCTTACCATATTTTTCTCCACGAGGAGGTAGTGTATTTTGGAATTGAAGGGGACTGAGAGTTCATATGTTTACCATCACATAAGAGTGTGGTCTTTCTAAATTCCTCCTTTTGATTGTGTAAACTGATATCCGAAGTCTTACCATAGGTTAATGGTGATATTTTGTATCTTACCACACTGACTTTGTGTAATGTCTTGGGATTACTTTCTTTCTCTCTCTTATATGTGATTCTTAATCTTTTTACATGGATATGTATTGGGAACTTAAAACCCTTATGATATTAGAGGATATGCAGTAGCTCTAGTATCCCTATTAAAAGTTGTTATGATTGTATTTATAGTTTAAAATGATAAGTATTTTAGTAGATGAGTCCTTACTTTTTCTTAAGAAAATGTGACACTATGGAAGTTACCTTTGAATTTAATTAAAATTGGTGTTGCATCCCTTTTAATGTTAGGAAGGATTTAATCTTCTTATAGGGTTTTTAAACGAATATGTTGAATAACATTGAATATTGAATATTATATATATATATAAAATAAGGATTTGGGTCTCCTCTTAGCTCTATACAGTTTATTATGTAAATTGTATTCTTGTGCGATTTCTTAATAATATAGTACAGTGGATCAGATTGTTAACAAATGATGCTGGACTTGATTGAATCTTACTTGGGCGAGCATAATTATTGGACACAATTATTTTATGTGACTCTTGCTATTTACCTTGTAATAGTATTAAGCATTATGCCTTATTCTCTTCATCTTTTGCACTTAATTATTATTGAATAATGGAATAAGAAGAATAGATGATTCGTGCACATGAAGAAATGAATGGTTGGTCGCGGTCGATGAATCGGGACTTGAATTACCTTGATTGATTATGATTATATTACTTGCGTATGAAATTTGATGAATGATGTATTATTGATCATTTGATTAAAATTTTTGTGCCATGAAAATTTGAGTTGATAATTATTTTACGCCATGAATAAATGCAATGTATGATTGGGTATTTGATAAGATTCCTTTTGCGCCATGGAGTAAAACTATTGATTCTCCTGCACTGTGAACTTAATGTGATTGGATTTCTTGCACATTTAATTATGTTGGCCCATGATTGTCTACAAATTTAGTTTACTCTTCTGCATTTATACATGGTTGATTTAGGATTTTTATTAATCAATTAACTCTTGCACCACTAAAAATGTTAAAGAATAAATGATTGAGCGATTGATTTCCCTTGCGCCATGGATTATGTTGATGATTAAGTAATTAGATTGCTTTTCTCTATGGACTAATGTTGATGCATAAATTATTATGACTTTAGATTACTCATGCACATTGTAATAATGTTGTTATATGTTTTCCTAAGTGATTAGATTAATTGCGTGCATTGAATAATGTTTGTTTATGTTTAATTTGGTAATGCGATCATGTGCGTACCTTGAAAATAATTTTTATTTATTGTTGAATTCAGTAATTGATTAATCACACACCTTGAAGTAAAATAGATGTTTTCCTTGTGCCATGAAAATAAAATAAGGCGTGATTACAATCACACCTTAACTTATGTTGTTATATGATTTATTTAGTAATTAAATTCTCTTGTGCCATGAATAGTAATGATGTTAATTGATTGAGCTAGTTGGTTTTCAACTTGATTGTGTTAGTGGGATGTAGACACCTTCTTTCTCCTTAGAACAGTATCAAGCCCTAGGACCTTAAATGGTCAAAATCAATCAGATGAATCTTGGGCTTGAGTGTTTCTTATGTGTCCTGGAGGTCCTAACCTTGCAAGGTAGGTTGGGCGGGTAGTCATTTTAATATTTTGTATATGGTTGATCATTGTTTAGAATTTTCTTCGGTTCTGATGTAGACCTATCGGCCCTCGGACTGAGATCTTCTCACAGGATCGTTCTCTATCCCCTCGAGCCGAAGCGACTCCTTTCGATTTCCTGCTAGAATCTGCAATTTATCGATCCACAGGTCCTTTTTCACAGCTCGCAATCTCGCGAGTCGTGACTCCCGACTCTTCCTCTCCAATATTGCGATACCCGAGATCGCGGAATGGGTATAGCTCTTCTTTCATCAGCCCCCTCTACACATGACCACCGACTAAGCTTCACGCAAGCTCCTCTCGCTACTCAGCACTTCATGAGTTCAAAGGTTGAACTCTTGTGCTCTTACTTCATGAATTCCCGATATGCGAGAGTCAATGAAGTGTTGACCCCTTCCATTAGGTGACGTGTGTCCGCCTGTCTATTTTTCGGGCCCACCTTGTGGTTTTGCCATGTGTTTCCTTCATGCCTCGGCTCTCAGCACTTCGCGACTTCACTTCCTGAAGCACTGCCTCCATTGTATTCCGACACCCAAAATGTCGAGATCCCAAACTCCTCGCTACTTCTTATCGCAACTCGCGAGTTCGGGAATTTTAATACAGAAGTCTCGACTTCCTATCTGTTGATATTCCAAAATGCCGAAATTCTGACACGTCATCAACGCGGGTCCCACAATGGAACTTCCAGCCTTTTTAAGTTTCGGACTTCATGACTTCGCGAATCCTGATTCTATGCTCTCGGTTCTCCGACTCACGAAACCCTAAAATGGTCAACAAAGGTTTGACCTCTGTGTTGACAAGTATGCCACCTATCCACTATGTGCTGTCAGGTTCTTCTGCACCTTCAAACCTCCGAATGAGCGATAGGCGCGGTGAGACTCTAATCCAATGGTCCTCACTTGACCTGGATCCTACGGCTATCCTCGCTCCTTGCGATTTTGTGACTTGGAGCACCCAACCCTTGGACTCTCACCCTGCAAACCTCCGAGTTCGCGAGATCCCTAGATCTCTGCCACCTGTCCGCCTCTGATGGACGGCTGCGATTTTCTCGCGACTTCACCACTCACGAAGTTGAAGATCTTCTCTTTCTAACCTACGATGTCCGAATCCCCGATACGGGTGATCTCGTGACACTTGTCCTCCTTCTAACAGACAACTTAGATTCTTTCGCGATTTCGCAACTTCCCCTTTCGCAACCTCGCGAATCTTGGTGTAAAGGTTTTAAACCGTAACTCCCCTACTCCTTTGCACGATCTAACAGTTCTCAGGACTTCACAAATTCTCCACGGAGAATTCCGACCGTCCAATTCCTCCTTGACAATTCCTGCGAAATGAACAAAGTGTTCTTCCATGAAATTTCTCCTTCCTACAACATCGTTGCGCCTTCTTACAACACTTCAAGGCACTAGCACTCTTGAGCTTCTCTTCGACAACTTCAAATACTCTATCCCTCCTGATCTTTCTTCACAACTTGGGTCTTCAAAAAGACTCCTGCGTGCACTCCCTGCGGCAATTCTTCAAATACTTCCAAGTATTTGAACCTCTTCGACTCTGCGCACTCCCTGCGACAGCAGTCTTTCAACAGTTTCCTCAGGTTGCAAGCACTGAGAATTCACTCAGCCTGCACACTCCTTGCACATCTCCTGTGCTTAACTTGCACTTCTACAAGAATGAGAACAATGTTATCCCTCCTGAGCTTTTGGAGATGAACTCTGATTTATGTCAATGCACACCTTGCGGACAATTTCACTGTACTCCTTGCAGGAAAACTCTTTCTCAGATAGAGAAACAATTGAAACTCATTCCTTACTCTCCCTCTCTTCAGATTTCAGAAATTTAACATGAAATCATACATTCACGCATCAAAGAAAATGCATAACAGAGAGTAAACAAGCATATATCAATCAACATGTGCAACACAAAAAGAAATTGGACACCATGAGTCTGAACTAAAAATCTTTGTATTAATCCAGAACTTCTGTACATGGGGTTTTACTCTACACAGATCTTCATTTCTTCTTCTCTATGCTCTCTTGACTGATAATGCTGCTAATGTTAGAATGATACAAGTGAGGGTGTCTATATCCATTTTCCCTCCGGCTCCTAAAGCTATCTAATCTAAGAATTCAAAGCTAACTACTTACATTTACTAGCATAAATGCCTCTTAGTCCTTCAGACGAGAGCGAGACGCTCAAGGTTTGATTACAATCTATGAGTACGCCCTTTCTTAATTGTTTCATTTACGTTTGGTGTATTGAACTTGAAAAAATTTCAAACAATTCATCATGTGCCAAAATGCGTTGGTGGTTGTCCCCACGCTCGCTTGTTGTTGGCGATGCTCTTGCATCATACTCCCTCACTTGAAGATTTTCATGGGCTCCTGTCCATGAGATCTTGCATGGTCTGTCCATGCTTCTGGATCTCTGCTTCATTCTCCCAGCCGACATCTTCAACTGGATGTCCCTTCCACTTGACCAAGTATTCAAAATATTCTTTTCGCCTGGTCCTCTTACTAACTCTTTTGTCCAGTATGCTTTCCATTTGTGGTTTCTCTGCAACTGACATCTGTTTAGTCCACTGAACCTCTAGTTGTTCACTGCCTTCTTCTGCTTCCTTAGATTTGTATGGGTACAAACCTGAGACATTGAATATTAGAGAAATTCCGATCCCATTGGGTAATTCAATCTCATAAGCATTTGCCCCAATTTTCTTCAAGACCTTACATGGTCCGATCTTCTTCATCTTTAGTTTGTTATATGTCCCCTTCAGGAACCTTTCCTTTCTCAAATGTGCTAGAATCAAATCACTAAACTCAAATTGAATTTATCTCCTGTGTTGATCTTCTCTGCACGTATACTCTTGGCTCGAGTTCTACAATCGCTCCTTCACCTGGCTGTGAAGTTCCTTCATCGGTTTGGCAAAATCTTCTGCACTAGCACTTCTAGTTGCATTCTATTCCGAATCCCTCAATTCCGAAACTCCTCTTGGCTACATCCCATAAACAATCTGGAATGGACTTCGCCCTGTGCTTCTGTTCATTTAGTCGTTGTATGCAAATTCCGTCTGTGGAAGAATATTGTCCCACTGACTGTGGTGTTCTATCACCAAGCTCCTCAGTAAGTCTCCCAAACTTCTGTTCACAACTTCTGTCTGTCCATCCGTCTGAGGAAGATAATTTGAACTGAACGAAAAGTTCGTTCCTAGATTTTTCCATAAGGTTCTCCAGAAGTGTCCCACGAACTTGGTGTCTCGATCTGAAACTATGCTCCTTAGTAAGCCGTGAAGTCGAATGACCTCTTTGAAAAACAAATTCATAATGTGAGTTGTGTCACTAGTTTTCTGACACGGTATGAAGTGTGCCATCTTAGAAAATCTATCTACCACTACAAAGATCGATTCAAACCCTCTTTGTGTTCTCGACAGCCCCAATATGAAGTCCATGCTGACTGCATCCCACGGCCTATCAGGTATGGGTAACAGTTGATAAAATCCTGCATTCTGCCTCTTCCCTTTTGAATGATGACAAATTCTACATCTGTCCATGAATATTTTGATGTCTACTCTCATTCCTAGCCAAAAATATGATTCGTTTAACTTTGAGAACGTCTTGTCATGATCGAAATGCCCGGCCAATCCTCCATTATGTTTCTCCTTCAGCAAATTCTCTCTCATGGAGCATTTTGGAATACAAAGTTGATTACCCTTAAACAGTAATCCTTCCTGGATCATGTACTCTGTCCATTGGCTTCTGTACCTGAGAATTGGATTCTCAGCTACTTCATATGCCTCTTTAAAATCTAGATCATCTCTATACATGTCCCTGAGATCATAAAAACCTAGTGTTTTGACTTTGAACTCCTGCAATAGAAAACATTTCCTGCTCAAAGCATCAAGAACTTTGTTAGCAGTTCCATAAATATGCTTAGTTACTAAAGTAAAGTTCTTCATGTATTCAACCCATTTAACATGTCTTTGATTCAACTTCTCCTATTGAGTCACAAATTGCAAAGAATTATTGTCAATATATAAGACAAACTCCTTCGGGATTAAGTAATGTCTCCATTTCTTCAATCCCTGAATAATAGCATAGAACTCCTTGTCATACGTGGAGTATTTCACTTTTTCTTCATTCAAATTCTCACTAAAGTATGCTATCGGCCTATCTTCTTGGCTTAAGACTGCCCCTATTGCAAATCCACTTGCATCACATTTTACTTGAAATGTCTTTTTGAAATCCAACAACACCAAAATTGGTTGTTCCGTGATTTTCCTTTTTAATAAATTGAATCTTTTCTCCGCCTCTTCTGTCCAGTGAAAAGGCTTGTGTCTCTTCTTCACTGTGTCCATCATCGGTGCACTAATTCCACTGAAATTCCTGATGAACTTCCGGTAGAAACTAGCCAATCCATGAAAACTTCTCACCTCAAATATACTCTTCGGTGATGGCCAATTCTTAATTACCTCCACCTTATCTGGATCCATCCTCAACTTATCTGTAGAAATAAAAAAACCCAAATAAATGAGCTCTGTCTTCATGAATGAATATTTCTTCATATTTATCAGTAGCTTCTCTTGTTGTAGCCTCTTCATCACTGTAGCCAAATGTTTCAGATGCTCTGCCTTTGTTTTACTGAAAATCAGTATGTCATCAAGATACACAATAACAAATTTTCTGATGAAATCCTTCAAGACTTTGTTCATCAACCTCATGAAAGTACTTGTCGCGTTCGTTAAGCCAAATGACATAACAAGCCATTCATACAACCCTTCATTAGTCTTGAATGTTGTCTTCCATTCATCACCTTCTCTCATACGAATCTGGTGATATCCACTTTTCAAATCAATTTTTGAAAAAAAATTGGCCCCACTTAAGCAATCCATCAAATCATCCATTCTTGGCAATGGAAATTTGTACCTAATGGTTATCTTATTGATTTCCCTCGAGTCAGTACACATCCTCCAGCCTCCATCTTTCTTCGGACTGAGCACTGTCGGAACAACACACGGACTCAGGCTTTCTCTCACCAACCCCTTGTCCATTAAATCCTAGACCTATATTTTGACTTCTTCATTCTCCTGTGGCGTCAATCTGTACGCTGCCTTGTTTGGTAAACTAGCTCTAGGTATGAGATCAATATGATGACTCACACTTCTGATCGGTGGCAACAAACAAGGTGGTTTGTCCACTACTATTTCAGCAAACTCTTCCAATAGTTTCTGAACCTCTTTTGGTAAATCATCTACCCTTGTACTGGTTAAAACAATTTTAGGCTTCCTGGCCACAATGAATTGAAATTCCTCCTTCTTCTTAACCTCTGTAAGAAGTTCCTTCCCACTCATGAGAAGTACAACATTTCTTACTTCAGGTTTCACCTCTTTATCTTTGATTGGAAGCAACATGTGAGTTCTCCCATTCTTCTCTAGGGTGTATGTGTTCTTCCTCCCATCTTGAATCACATTTCTGTCATATTGCCATGGTCTACCCAACAATAAATGACAAACATCCATGGGAATAACATCACAGAGTATTTCATCTTTATGTCCTCCTATTTTAAACTCAACTAAACATTGTTTAGTGACATTTACCTGATGTCCTTTTTGTAGCCATGAAACTCTGTATGGGCTTGGATGTTCAATAGTCTCCAACTCCAGCTTTTCTACCATCTCTGTAGAAACAAGATTATCTATGCTACCACTTTCCACAATGACCTTACATACCCTGTCCTTGGTTTTGCAAGCAGTCTGAAAAAGGTTGTTCCTTTGCACCAAACTCTCCACCTCCTTCTCCAGTGTTAAGAGAACTTTTCGCATCATCAACGATCTTCCACCTTCATCATATTTTGCCTCAACATTATGCCTCTGTGCTTCGCCAATGTGAGTTTCACCACCTTTTTTCTTCTTATCTGGAAATTCATAAGACTTGTGT